>CAUYLG010026657.1:0-139993 GCA_963573385.1 Cacajao melanocephalus
TAATGGGATTGCTGGGTCAAGTGGTATT
The DNA here is from genome assembly GCA_963573385.1 of Cacajao melanocephalus. NCBI lineage: Eukaryota > Metazoa > Chordata > Mammalia > Primates > Pitheciidae > Cacajao > Cacajao melanocephalus. Next base: position 29 of record CAUYLG010026657.1, read on the forward strand.
TCTGATTGTAGATCCCTGAGGAATTGCCACACTGTCTTCCACAATGGTTTAACTAATTTACATTTCCACCTGTAATGTAAAATCGTTCTATTTCTCCAAATCCTCTCCAGCATTTGTTGTTTCCTGACTTTTTAATGATCGCCATTCTAACTGGTGTAGATGGTATCTCATTGTAGTTTTGATTTGCATTTCTCTAATGACCAGTGGTGATGACCTTTTTTTCATATGTTGGCCACATAAATGTCTTCTTTTGAGAAGTATCTGTTCATATCCTTTGCCCACTTTTTAATGGGGTTGGTTTTTTTTTTCTTGTAAATTTGTTTAAATTTCTAGTAGATTCTGGATATTAGCCCTTTGTCAGACGGCTATATTGCAAACATTTTCTCCCATTCTGTAGGTTGCCTATTCACTCTGATGATAGCTTCTTTTGCTGTGCAGAAGCTCTTTAGTTTAATTAGATCCCATTTGTCAATGTTGGCTTTTGTTGATATTGCTTTTAGTGTTTTAGTCTTTGCCCATGCCTATATCCTGAATGGTTTTGCCTAGGTTTTCTTCTAGGGTTTTTATGGTTTTAGGTCTTATGTTTAAGTCTTTAATCTGTCTGGAGTTAATTTTTGTATAAAATGTAAGGAAGGGGTCCAGTTTCAGTTTTCTGCATATGGCTAGCTGGTTTTCCTAACACCATTTATTAAATAGGGAATCCTTTCCCCATTGCTTGTTTTTGTCTGGTTTGTCAAAGATCAGATGGTTGTAGATGTGTGGCATTATTTCTGAGTCCCCTGTTCTGTTCCATTGGTCTATATATCTTTTTTGGTACCAGTACCAATCTGTTTTGGTTATAGTAGCCTTGTAGTAAAGTTTGAAATCAGGTAGTATGATGCCTCCAGCTTTGTTCTTTTTGCTTAGGATTGTCCTGGCTATACAGGTTCTTTTTTTATTCCATATGAAATTTAAAGTAGTTTGTTCTAATTCTGTGAAGAAAGTCAATGGTAGCTTGATGGGGATAGCATTGAATCTATAAATTACTTTGGGCATTATGGCCATTTTCACAATATTGATTCTTCCTATCCATGAGCATGTAATGTTTTTCCATTGGTTTGTGTCATGTCTTTTTCCTTGGGCAATATGGTTTGTAGTTCTCCTTCAAGAGGTCCTTCACATCCCTTGTAAGTTGTATTCCTAGGTATTCTATTCTCCTTGTAGCAATTGTGAATGGGTGTTCAATCATGATTTGGCTCTCTGTCTGTTATTACTATATAGGAATGTCTGTGATTTTTGCACATTGATTTTGTATCCCGAGACTTTGCTGAAGTTACTTATCATCTTAAGGAGATTTGGGGCTGAGACAATAGGGTCTTCTAAATGTACAGTCATGTCGTCTGCAAATAGAGACAATTTGACTTCCTCTTTTCCTATTTGAATACCCTTTATTTTTTTTTCTTGCCTGATTGCCCAGGCCAGAACTTCCAATACTATGTTGAATAGGAGTGGTGAGAGGGGACATCCTTGTCTTGTGCCAGTTTTCACAGGGAATGCTTCTAGTTTTTTGCCCATTCAGTATGATATTGGCTGTGGGTTTGTCATAAATAGCTCTTACGATTTTGAGATACATTCCATCAATACCTAGTTTATTGAGAGTCTTTAGCATAAAGGGCTGTTGAATTTTATCGAAGGCCTTTTCTGTATCTATTGAGATAATCATGTGGTTTTTGTCAGTGCTTCTGTTTTTGTGATGGATTATATTTATTGATTTGTGTATGTTGAACCAGCCTTGCATCCCAGGGATGAAGCTGACATGATTGTGGTGGATAAGCTTTTTGTGTGCTGCTGGATTCGATTTGCCAGTATTTTATTGAGGATGTTCATCAGGGATATTGGCCTGAAATTTTCTTTTTTTGTTGTATTTCTGCCAGGTTTTGGTATCAGGATGATGCTGGCCTCATAAGATAAGTTAAGGAGGAGTCCCTCTTTGTCTATTGTTTGGAATAGTTTCAGAAGGAATGGTACCAGCTCCTCTTTGTACCTCTGGTAGAATTCGGTTGTGAATCAGTCTGGTTTTGGGCTTTTTTTTGTTGGTAGGCTATTAATTACTGCCTCAATTTCAGAACTTGTTATTGGTCTATTCAGGGATTCAAATTCTTCCTGGTTTAGTTTTGGGAGAGTGTATGTGTCCAGGAACGTATCCATTTCTTCTAGATTTTCTAGTTTATTTGCGTAGAGGTGTTTATCATATTCCCTGATGATAGTTTGTATTTCTGTGGGATCGGTGGTAATATCCCCTTTATCATTTTTTATTGTGTCTATTTGATTCTTCTCTCTTTTCTTCTTTATTGGTCTGGCTAGTGGCCTATCTATTTTGCTAATCTTTTCAAAAACCAGCTCCCGGATTCATTGATTTTTTTTTGAAGATTTTTTTGCGTCTCTGTCTCCTTCAGTTCTGCTCTGATCTTAGTTATTTCTTCTCTTCTGCTAGCTTTTGAATTTGTTTGCTCTTGCTTCTGTAGTTCTTTTAATTGTGATGTTAGGCTATTGATTTTAGATCTTTCCTGCTTTCTCCCGTGGGCATTTAGTGCTATAAATTTCCCTCCAAACACTGCTTTAGCTGTGTCTCAGAGATTCTGGTACGTTGTGTTAGAGGTAGGTTCTTAAGATACCACAGATGCCTCCTAGTCAGCATGACAAAGGGCAAGTGGGGTGGTTAAGAGCTGGACACTCAGCCAGAGAGCTTGGTTCAGTCACACTGGATGCTGAATATAGAAATACTCCCATTTAACTTGAGAAATAGCTTCTCCTATGATCTCACTCCAGTGCCCACCCTCTGCACTGACCTGGCCACTGCAACCATTTCCCTGGAATCCCAGCTGTCCTATACCCAATATCCATCTGAAGGGCCAGAGCCTTGCCATCCATATAAGTTTTGTTTGTTTGGTTGGTTTGGTTTGGTTTGGTTTGGTTTGGTTTGGTTTGGTTTGGTTTGGTTTATTGAGACAGAGTCTCATTCTGTGGCCCAGGCTGGATTGCTATGGTGTGATCTTGGCTCACTGCAATTTCTGCCTCCTAGGTTCAAGTGATTCTTCTGCCTCAGCCTCTGTGTAGCTGGGATTACAGGCACACACCACTAGACCCAGCTAATTTTTGTACTTTTAGTAGAGACAGGGTTTCGCCATGTTGGCCAGGCTGGCCTCGAACTCCTGACCTCAAGTGATCCGCTCACCCCTGCCTCCCAAAGTGCTGAGATTACAGGCGTGAGCCACCTCACCCAGCCCATATGAGTTGTTAAGCACTTTGAATATTACTCTTGGGTAAGAGGATGGGCTTTGGGCTCAGAAGAACCAAGATTTAAATTCCAGTTCTTTCATCTACCACCACTGCGTGACTATAGAAAAGACATTTTATCTTGCTGAGTCTTAGCTTCATCATATACAAAAGATGGATTCCAATAACAGCTCCCTCATTGCATTGGCATAAGAAGGGAATGAGATGACATCTATACTTAGTTCCAGTGCAAGGCACATAGGAATCACTCAACAAATGCTAATTTCTGCTGTTATTGAGATTGTTATGAATATTTTAAGGAAAGAAGAAAAATACAAAGACGCTATAGAATGTCATTCCTAGGAGTGCCTTAGAGATCCTCAAGCCCAGGAGTTGCAATGGTCAAGAGGGGAAATGTATATGCATGAAAAGGCCTGGATGAAATGCAATTAGAAGTGGTGGGGTCTGTGGCAAAAGGAGAACATTTTCCTTACCTGTGGTCATTCACATTCTCTATTCTTAAAGACACTGTGACCATCAAACAAAACACATCTGTAAGCCAGATTCATACTCTGGGCTGCTAGCTTGAGACCTCTGAGAGCCTAACCCTTTAATTTCACAGATGGCAAAACTGAGGCCCAGACTTAGGAGTAAGAGTTGCCTAAGTTCAATGAGGACCAGAATGCTGGCCCTTCAAGCCCTCAATGCATTGCCAAACCTCATCTAAAGTCCCCCTTGAAGGAGATCAGACTGGGAGTCATGACTCATTGCTCATATTCCTAAATAATAGACCTAGGTAATTCTTCATAAAGTATGATTGAAAGAGATTTTTAAAAATCAGCATTTATCACCTTTAAAGACAAAATTCTATGGCATATTTATTATAATCACGAATACATCCCCCCTCATCCCCTGCCATAGAAAAATAAAAGAGAAATGCACTCTAGATGTCTAGATGTTCTAGCTGTCTGACCTCACACATGTCTCTTCACTTCTTACAGAGACTGCTTCAAAGGGTCACTGTGAGAATTAAATGTGAATATGTGCATAAAGTGCTCATACCAAACAGGAAAGATTAAATGCTCCAGAAGTTATTCTGGGTTTTTGGGTTGTCAGGAGCTTACATAGAATCTGGCCTGCCTGTAAGGCAAACTAAGTTTCCAGGAGGAAAATGATGCATTAACAGATGTGGTCACATCACAACACTGACTATCGATTTGTTCAGTAATTATTTCTGCAACATCCAATCCAGGGGCAAGGCGAAAGGGAGGGTGCTGCTGCAGAGAGCTTTCCTCCAAAGCCCCTGGTTGTGGAGGATACTCGTTTTTCAGTTCTGCCTCCAAATCTTCTGTGTTCGGGGGCATGTGAACAGCCTTGATTTTCTCTTGCTTGTCCTTTTTTTTCTTCCAAACCAAAGGTCAGTTGCCTTTGTCTTCTGCTTCAAAGCATTCCAGAAGAGAATTCTGTACTCTTTTCAGTAGAAAAGAGTAACAGACAAGACAAAGCAGACACATTCAAAAGTTGCAGCCTATCTTTAAAGGCAGAAGGCACTTGAGGCAATGTATAATATAGACACACAACACACACACACACACACACGCACACACACACAAGATGAGCCATGACAGATAGAGAGATGCTTTTAGGTGCAAAATTGGATTCTTTCAGGCAAGTTTCTTTTTTTCCCCACTTTCCTGTTTATAGGAGCAGAGATTTGCACATCCATATTTAAATATCACACTAGCTTCATACAACAGGTGAGATGCTCACAGTGGTGTATGTCAAATACATGTTGTTTGTAAGGAAAGGGACTAAGCTACACACATCTACACAAAAAGGCTGTCGAGTCAAATGCCAGAAGTACCCTTTCTAGCCTTGGCAAAGGAAGTCTCACCAATATTAGGCTATTACTCATAGACAGGTAACACGATGCACACAGATGTTCATGGCTTGAATACTACTTTAGGATTTCCATAGCATCTTTCTCTCACTGGTACTCTTATATACTACTTATGCTTTTTAAAAATAGAATAATTCTGAATGAGGAATATTTTTATTTATTTATTTTACTTTAGGTGCATACCATATCTGGCATTTCTCCCCATGTTATCCCTCTCCACCCCCTGCTGAATGAGGAATATTTTTAAGTGAAAGGATAAACCATTAAAAATGTTTAAAATTACCTTGGAGAGGGAGGGATAGGGTGGGCAGGACAGGGTGTATAGACTCGTTCAAATATACCTTCTTGATAATTTTGACTTCAGAGCCATGTAAATATTTTACATTTAAAGAAATAAAGTTATATCAAAAAAGCAGTCCTTAAAAATCAAAAGTAAACAAATAAACCTCAATGCAATCCCATTCCAGTTGACTTTAAAACAGTCTTTTGAACATACATTCAAATGAGAGGCAAAGAAAAATCTTTAACTGATTTTAGTAATCATATTATGGAGGTAGGGTAAGTATAGTTGTCCTAAAATATATGCATGTGAAAAAGAGATAGAGGGGTACAATTTATGAGGTTAAAAAAAAACTGTAGCCCTTTTTTTAAACTAGAAATACAAGTTAAAACTCATGTTATATTTTTGGTCTTAAAAATTTCCTAGGTCTTTACGCTAAAAAAAATCCTGGAAACAATGACCAACTAATCCAATAATGACGAAAAACTGACACCTGTTAAAAGGAACCATTGCATTTTGGAGAAATGGCTGATTCCTGGTCTGGGTCAGGAAATTTATAAGTTAAGCTTGGAACATCTTGACATATCAGAAAGTGAGAAAGCCACTGAAAGCCTTCTAGGTCATATAAAAGGTCTCAGGAACCAATTGAATAGGCTCTCCTGGCTAAAGGTGGAACAATGAAAGCATCAATAAGAATAATAATGACAATTTATTGAAGCACATAAAATTTATTTAAATCTGAGTTCATCATGAGAATTAAAAATGACAGTAACAAATCAACCAGTAGTACCTTATAAGGATACTAGTAGTTCAACCTATTATTTTATAAACTAAGAAATAAAAGGGAAAGAATCAAATATCTATTCTTCCATTTCTATACTAATGGTGCACTGAGTTAACCAAATAGTTGATGAGGGATATTTCTTTATAGAAGTATTCCAGCTAATACATGAAAAAATAAATGATAGATTAGAATATCACTATTTTGCAACCACTAGTAAATTAATAAATTAGGCAGTGGTCTTCAGTATCAGCTAGCATCACAGGAAAAGAGAAAACCATACATTATTAACCTCCCAGTGGATTTTCTTTTGAACCTAAACTGATTAAGCTTCTAACTTACCACCACTTAACAAAAAATAGAGGGTGCAGAGAAACATATTATCAATGCCACAGACTTGCAAAATCAGCAAAATACAGATTATGGAAAACTCTACTAGGCAAATAATCAAGTTTCTTATGAAAAATAAAGAAGACAGAGGTAGAATGCTTGTGTGCATGTTGGCAGTGGCGGAGAACCTAGGAATTAAAAGATATTTAAGGAGATATGTCACCCAACCATGAGGAATGGGCCTTATTTGAATTCCAATTCATGCAAACAAGCCAACGAACAAGAAACAAATACTTAAAAGACAACTGAAAAAGGAGGATGTTGACTGGCTACTTGATGATATTCAGAAATTATTGTTAATTCTGTTTTGTGTGATGATATTGCGGTTATGCTTTAAAAAAAGAGTTCTTATATTTTAGAGATGCATCTTGTTGTATTTACAACCGGGAATAATGCAGCGTCTTAGATTTGCTTCAAAATAATTTAGTAGTGTGGAGAATGGGTCAGGGTACCAATGAAACAAAATTGACTGTGTGATGATCATTGTTGAAATTAGACAATGGGGACATCAGGACTCATTATGTTAGTCTCTTTATTTTTGTGCATGTTTTAAATTTTGTATAATAAAAAGTTTAAAAAACTGTTTACTTCATTACTTAACAAATTTACCTAAAGAGGGCATTTCAGAAATGAAAAACTAGTATCACATGCCAATGATGGAAAATAACTATAAAAATAAATTCAGTGAAAGCAAATCAAGGTTATTAAATTGTAGTTGTCCAAACCTCTGAATCTGAAGTCACTTTCTTGTTGAACAGCACATGCTAAGACAGGTTCAAGACATTTCAAGAAAATCAAGGCATGTAGATTGACTTCTGGAAGTAACCCAATGGCTAGAAAGAGAACTGGAAAAAACTTTCTCACATGTGTTCCATTGTTATTTAGTGTGCTTGATCTGCCTGGATATCACCTAAAACCTACTCGGGGCAGGGGGATATCACTAGGGTTCCAAGGCTCCCCACTTTGAGAAATAATGGTATAAAATAATTGGCTTTTAGAACTGGGTGTAATAATGATTCTCTCATTTTGCATTTGAAAGAGAAATGAGACTCACTTAAAAGGAAAATGAGACTCAGTATAATTTCATTGCATGCAGCACATATTTTCATCCCTAACTCCAAAATTCTGCCTCCATATTTTTCATCACTGTGTTCTCTGGGCTTCAGCTTCTCCCTTAAGTACACCCAACTCTTTCCCAGTGTGTGGTCTTTGTGCATATTGACCTCGTTTCCTGAAATGCTATCTCCCTTCTTCACTTGGCAAATGCCTCTTACTCTTAGTTGAAACTTAAATGCAACTGTCTTGGAGAGACTTTACCTCTTTACACTCAGCACATTCTCTTTACACTTAATAAATTCTCCAGTTATCCAGTTTTATATCACTTTCTCCTTTGAGGCAGGGTTTTTTTAATGATGTTTATTTAACATAATTACCACCATCCCCAACTGGACTGAAGCCTTCAGGAGAGCAGGACTTATTTTAGTCCCTATCCAATTGCTATGCCCAATACATACTTGCACATTGAATGAATGTCACTTCGGGATATAAAAATTATATTAGAGGCAGTATATAAGAATGATTAAGGGCTCTGCAAGTCAGACTGACTGAATCCATATGTTGGCTCCACCTTTTTCTAGCTGTGTGTCCTTGGGCAAGTTACTTAAACTCTCTGTGTTTCCGCTTATAAAATGTGATTAATAGCAGGACCTAATCCATAGGGTTTTGGTGAACATTCAATGAGATACTATTTGTAACAGTACTTAGATGCCTGGCACTAATATAAACATATATTGTTATAATTGCATGTTGTTACTGTTATACATACTATAATGCTATGCATAATATATAGAGAGTATGCATAAAATATACTGCTTTTCTCTCATCAATTCACAGTTAAGTGAATACATACAATACCAGTAAGTACAGTGTGAATACTGTATTGTCATATGTGAATATTTGCCTGGCACTACCCTAATATGAGAAACCTGGTATTTTATAGGTAGTTGGCAGGACAGGACATGAATCTCCAAGGCTACCATATTGCACAGTGTGAATACTATATTGTAATATGTGAGTATAAAAATCAGGCCTTATCACCTGTGGGCCTGGATAACTTGAACATTAGTGTAGTTGTGTACTGTATATGGAATCTACTCATTACGCCAGCATTTACTGAACTTCTACTATGTGCCAATTCTACGCTAAGCATTAGTGACCCAAACAAGAAATGGACATAGTCTGTTCTTTCCAGGATCTCCTGGCCAATACTATGACAAGTAACTCTAAATATATTATAAAGTATACCCATGGCTCAAAGGAGGCCCAAGAGAGGAAGAATGTTATTATGGGTATGGAAAGCTAGCAATGCATAAGATAAGACTTCTGAGATAACGTGATTATGAAATATCAATGAATAGGACATTTTCAAAAGGACAGAGACCTCAGAGGGGTTCATTTCCCATGATTTGAAGAGTTATGGAGTAGAACGGGGTATGTAGAGATACGATGAGCAATTCAGAATGACTGGAGGGTGAAGTTCAAGGACAGACAGAAAGCAGGCACCAGATCATGAGTGCCATAATGCAGAGGGGTTAACACTTACCCTGCTAATTTGGGGGAGTCAGTGTGGGGTTTTCAACAGAAGGAAGTTATGGGTAGGCCCCCAATTTGAAGGAAAAAATGCCCTAGAGAGAGTAAGCACAGAGGATGGGTTAGCAGAAGTTGAATTCTTGCAGCAGGAAGGCAGAGTGGCCCCTTTAGTCCAGTCTTGATTTTGAGCAGCCCTATCCTTCTGCTCCCACTGGATTCTTCAGTTTGATTTTCTTCAACAAAATCAGTATGGTAGCCTTGGAGATTCATGTCCTGTCCTGCCAACTACCTATAAAATACCAGGTTTCTCATATTAGGGTAGTACCAGGCAAGTACTCTTTGCTATTCCATAGGAAGAAGGTGGAGGCTCTGAAAGTAGCATCCTTGGTAGCATAATTAGATATGCAGACTAATGGGCAGCTCTAGACATGGACAGAATATATAGAGAGGATGGATACATCTGTACACTCTCCTAATGTTATGCTTTTCTTATCCTGTTGCTGGAGGCCAATATAGCCTAGAATTTAGATTAAGACATATCAAGATTTGAAAGCAGACTCCTCTACCTGCTAGCTATGCAACTCTGGGAAAGTAATTCTACCACTCAGAGACTCAGTTTCCAAATCTGCAAAATTTAGATGATGACGGTTTCTTTATCATAGAGTTGTTGTGAGAATTAAATGAGATAATGTTTATCAAGGGTTTAAGCACATGTTGTGACTAGAACTTAGTAACATATACCTGATAAGTGTAGCAATTATTATAGTTCGAGACAGCAATGAATCCATCTGTCTGGTGGAATCTTGGTATCTATGCGGTCCGAAGGAGGCTTGCTGGTTTATCCATGTTAGTCCAGGAGTATTCGAAGTAGTGCATAGGTATGTCCCAGAAGAAGAATGGACAATAAACAACAGAGGTGGGATTCGGGTTAGACACAAGGTAGAACTTTCAAGAAGTGAGGATTAAAGGAAGAAGTCAAATTTGAAACGAAGAAGTCAAGAAGTGAGGATTAATAAACCTTGAGTAGTGCAATCCTATTTTTCTCCCCAGGCATCTATTATATATGAAGAAATAAAAAATCTTATAATTTGAATGGTTTAGCATGATCTTGTTTAAAGACACAAAGACAGATGAATTGATCTCATTATCATATTTCCCTTCCTCTCAGTAATTATTTGAATCTTTCACTGTTTTCTGGACTTCTTTTAGAAATGAGTACAGACTGTCGAGTTCCTTGATGTATCTGGTGCTGGTAGATAATGGTTGGCTCCGTTGTACTCAGAGAAATCATGGACACGGAAAGATTAAGAGATTTACCCAAGGTAACTTGGTAATGTTAGTGAGGTGGGATTTGAACTGCCTCAGGAGGAGTAGCTATTTCTCTGAGCTGGAGGTGCTGTATCTTTGGATCACTAGGGAGAAAGATGCATAAGAATCTCTTTAACTCCTGCTCTAGAATGCCTGGGTTTGCAAATCCTACAATCATTTCTCCTTGCTGCCCCCTTTTTCAAATGGAAAAGCAATACCAATTAGGTAAAGAAACACCCTTTAGACATGGATGGCAAATTGATTTTATCTGGAATGCCAAGGCCAACTTATTAGTAGTGGCTATCTAGAAACTGCGTGTTGAGAAGGATTCTGAGGGTCAGTCTGAGAAGGAGTATTGTGATGGATCAGTGAAGTCTACCATCAGTATAGCACAGAGGGTAAGGAATAATTGTGCCATAAGCTTATATTCGTTAACCAGCATATTAATAGGTCCTTGTTTATGGAGTGGGCTGGCTTGCATCTGGGGAAAGAGAAAGCAAAACCCTGAGGGAATGAGACTCACGATGGTTCTATTTTAATACAGTGATGGAGGAACTGGAGTTCACGTTATACTGGAGAAGCCAGACCTCAAGTTTAAGTCACTGTAATAAGATGGAAAGGGGACAAGTGTCAATCAGTGGGGATCCAGAAGGTGAATCAGGCTGTGAACTGCTTCAGGGAAGTGACCATGTCTGGTTTATCCTTGAGTCCTCCATGCCCAGGACTGTGTCTGAGCAAGATCCAAGATTGAGCATCAATTAGTGATTATTGAACTGAACATGGCCTGACTTAATATATTAACAGGTGATTATTCCAAGATCATCAGCCAGAAGAGCTACCATTGAATGGTCACTTGCTATAAACTGGACAATGTGCTAAGTCCTTTGCAGGTAACATTTCATTTAATCTTCCCAACCATCAAGTGGCATCTCCATTTTTGCAAATGGGGAGACAAAGGCAGAGGTTAGTTATTAGCCCAAGGTCATCCAGCTAAAAAAATGGCAGAACTGGGCTTCATATCCCAGTTCTCTCTAAATCCACAGGCTGTGCCTTTAACCACCTGAGTAATTGATCTTTTTTAGTAAACTGTGTTTTAGACACTGTTCTATAACTTGTACATGTGTTAATTCCTTCAATCCTCACAGCTATTTCATCTAAACATATTTATAATTTTTACATAATCTTCATAGTATTGATAAAGAAAATGTGACATAGGCAAATGAAGTCACTTCTCCACCATTACATAGCTAGGAAATGGCAGAGCTGGAATTTGAACCAGGCATTCTGGATTCCAAGTCCTGAACTTATTACTGCAGATTCCCAGTTTAGGAGCCTCAACCCCAAGTGCTTCTAAATATGTGGCTCATTGTTATCTGATTTATTTTTAGATGCACCCCCATCCTGGTATACATAGAATGCCACTCCATCCTCCACTCCACCAAGCAAAAACAGAAACTGTATTTTCCACAGATTTCCTTTGCTTTCTACAGAATCACCTTGGGGAAGTCACTTGGTCATCCTCAACTTCTTCATCTTTATTTTTATTTATTTTTTTAGAGTAAGATTCCAATTTATTGGGTCAGAGATGTATGATCCCACAGGCAAAGGCAAATACAGCAATCCTTGGCATGGGGCCCCTTCTGGCATTCATTTCCAACTTCTTCATCTTTAAAACAGAGTAAGATTGAATAGCAGGTCTGTGTTTTTTAACTTCTGTTTTAAATTCAGGGATATAAGTGCAGGTTTCTTACATAGGCAAACTTGTGTCATCGAGTTTGTTGAACAGATTATTTCATCACCCAGGTATTAAGTGTAGTACCCAATAGTTATTTCTCCTGATCCTCTCCCTCCTCCCAACCTTCAGCCTCCAAAAGGCCCCAGTGTGTGTTGTTCCCATCTATGTGTCCATGTGTTCGCATCATTTAGCTCTCATTCATAAGTGAGAACACGTGGTATTAGGTTTTCTGTCCCTATGTCAGTTTGCTGAAATGACCTCCAGTTCCACCCATGTCCCTGCAAAGGACACGATACTCTTTTTAATGGCTGCATAGTATTCCATGGTGTATCTGCATCACAATTTTTTTTATCCAGTGTATCACTGATGGGCATTTAGGTTGATTCACGTCCTTACTATTGTGAATGGTGCTGCAGTGAACATACATATGCATGTGTCTTTATAAAAGAATGAGCAGGTCTACTTTTAGTTCTTTGAGAAATCTTTATACTGTTTTCCATAGCTGTTGTACATCCCCACCAACAGTGTATACATGTTTCCTTTTCACTGCATCTACACCATCTATTGTTTTTTGACTTTTTAACAATGGCCATTCTGGGGTAAGGTGCTATTTGGGTGACAGATATATAAAAGCCCAGACTTCACCACTATGCAACCAAAAAACATTTGCACCCTCAAAGATATTGAAATAAAATAAATAAATAAAATAGAATAAGAGCAGCTTTCTCTCCCACCTCATTTGGCTACTGTGGGATTTTAAAAAGGCAATGTCTTGTAAATGGGAACTTTATCAACATTCTAGGAGTTAAGAGCAGGCACACAGCTGGAAGATGTTGATTGATCTTGTAGGAGTAGGAGCCCACCTACCTCTCTCCTGCAAATGATTCAGTTCATACCCTAAATGTCATAACTAAGGATAGTTTTAAATATGCCAGGCTACTTAAGAAAGAAGCCAGTTCTGGATTGCATTTACAATGATACCAACTTCTGGGTGGGAAATGGAGGTCGGGACCATTCGGGGAATGGAGAATTTGATGCACGGTAAGAGGGAGAGGGAGGAAGGGGCTAGCCTAATCTCCGCTTTCCTCCACCTCCAACCTTCCCAGGCCTGACCCCACCTCCAGTACCCCCACAACCCACTTTAAGAAGCCAGCAAATGCTCCTCTCGTTGTTGACCAGAAGGGGTCAGTGCAGAGCGAGCAGTGCTCTCAGGCACTCACATAAGCGGACGCAGGAACATCGAACACATAGGCTTCAAACGTAGATACTCTTTGGGACGGGTACTCATTTACTCCAAGCCTCTTTCTTCTCCCGCCCCACCTAATCCTCTCTGTCCTCCTCTTCCTCTTCATCGCTTAGTTATCTCCTCCTCCCCCTTCAGATAATTTCTGCAGTTGCCATTGTTCCCCCAACCCCTCGCCCTACCCCGCTCTAGGGGTCCCCATTGCTATCTGCATTAGCAAGGAGCAGGAGTTTATTCTCGCTGTGTCTGGGACCCAACGCCAGGGGCTTGGAGGCCTTTAAAACTGAGTGAGGACTCCTAGGAATTTACAGCCTGAAAAGTTGGGGGTGGGGGGCATTAGGTGGGAGATGGGGGAGTCACATCTCTGCTAGGATTAAAAGGCTTCCAGGAAGGCAAGGGCTGAGGGGTCCCGCCACGATCTCTTGTTTGTAATGAAAACCCTGGGAGGAGACAAGAAGTCATTGTACCGAGATCTTCTGTGTCTGGGGTTGCTTTGGGATTCTAAACCTCCACTTGCTTGGGATTACGATTGAACTGCGAGGCCGTAAGAAGATGGGGAGGAGAAACCGAAAAGTAACTATCCCCCTGCTGATCCTCGAGATTTTCCTCTCCAACCCTCCCACTAAGCGCTTTCTTTTCCAAAACGCACTCCTTTTCCGAGACGAGCGGTATTGGGAAAAGTGGCTGCGAGCGGATTCCCGGAGAGTGGATGGGGGTGGGGCGGGGTGGGGTGGGAGGGGGACTCTTTCCCTTGGACGGGGTTGGCGGCGGGGACGCTGGGCAGGCCGGCTGTGAGACACAAAAGAGATACCCTTGACAGCTCCGCATGCACAGATGTAACGCTGCGCCCCTAGGCGGGCTGGGGCCCGGCTCAGCAGATGGCGAGAAGCCGAATTGGTGACGGATTGCCGATCAAATGGCACTTTCTGGGTGGTGGAGACCTCGCTCACCCCCGGCTCAAAGAGGAACGCAGGGGACCCTCTGTACCGGCCTACGCAGTCTCTCCCAAAAGTGAGGGTCGAGGGAGGCCGGCTGGGGCGGATAGGTTAAGTTTTTTATTTCTCCCAACCCCCCTCACCCTAGAAGGCCAGCTACAAGACTTGTGAAGGGGCTAGGAAGAAAGGTGGCCTGGCCCCAAGGGCACCGAAGAGAGGGCTGGGCAAGGCCAGCGAGAATGGGAGAGGAGAGGGGTCTGGGAAGCAGGATCTCCTGCTTGCGGTGCCAGGATTGCTTCTCAGAGGGGTCAGCGCTGCAACTCGGTCGCCGCGGGGCCCCGGTGACAGGCGCACGCCCCGCCCTCTCTCCTCCCAAGACCTGCGGGCTTTTGTTATGCAGATGGCGGCAGGAGGCTGAGCCTTAGGAGGAGGGGGGTGCCGGGGAGGAGGAGGAGGAGAAGAGACAGGGCGGGGGGGGGCGAGGAAAGTGCGACCAGCCTCCTCTTTCAACGTCACATTGTGCGAGAGACAAAACCCGGGCGCTCCGGAGCTCACACGCGCACGCACACACAAACGACCCCGTCGCCTCTTCTCTTCCTGGCGCTGCCCAGAAAGCCAGCCCTCCCTTCCTTTCTCGGGGCGCAGAGGCTCAGTCAGCTCAGAGCGCAGCCTGGAGCCGATCCAGAAGGGCGAAGAAAGCCGGCGGACGAGGCTCCTTTCTCTGCTGCCTGCCCAGGCTGGGGCGTCCCCTCCCCCGCCCCTAACTCTGATCTCTCCCACCCCACCCCTCTCTGGGTTTCACCCGGACAGAGCCCGGAGCTGGGTGTCGCCCCCGTTTGGAATCCACGTTTCAGCACTTCGGACAGCGCCCGGGCGCCCCGGTCCCTTTGGGTTGGCGATGGCGAGCGTTCAGCAAGGCGAGAAGCAGCTTTTTGAGAAGTTCTGGCGAGGAACCTTCAAAGCAGTGGCCACCCCCCGTCCCGAGAGCATCATCGTCGCCAGTATCACGGCCCGCAAGCCTCTGCCAAGGTAATGATCTCCTTAAAAGGGGGAATCTTGAAGGTCCTCTTTTCTGGCTTGTGCCCCAGAGCCCAGAGGGGTGGATGCAGGCAGCCGGGCTAGGGCGCCTGCCTTTTCCCGTCACTACTCGGCGGCTCCCGCTGGAACATGGGAACTCATTGCTTGTGTGAGGTGGAAGCTGGTGAGAAGAGACAGAAATTCTTTGAGGGAAGCAACGCTCAGCGGACTCCCGTAGCTCCTATTCAAGAGGCTTTGCTACCTGAGGGTGGGCGGTGCAGGTGGGGTACGACTTGACTGAAAAACTTTTCTTGGTGTCGTAGAGTCCAGAGGGCAGGTGGGCCAAGGTATAGTGGATCTGAGGTGTTTGGGGGGTGTTGTGCCAGAAAAGGAGACTTGAGCCAGCTCAAGCAGTGTTCAGAGATAGCAGCACATTTCCATCCTCGGCTCAGAAACTAGAGAGCTTTGAACATTTTTGACAAAAGCCCATATGCTGTTCCCTCAAATACACCCAAAACAGCACCCTCCTCCACGCCTTTCTGGCGGCTGCTGCCGTTGCTGCTGAATTCTCTCCTCTCCAGCATCCAAAACCAAGACTCTGAGCTCGGGAGTCAGGGAGGAGCCTTCCAAGATCGTGAACATGATCTTGGAAGAGTTTTATTTATTTATTTTTTTTTCAAAAAGAACTTGATTGCTTTGAACTCAGAGATGAGAATAGATATTTCCATGGTGGTAGACATGGTGCTGATGGAAGGAAGAATAAGGGAAGAAATGAAAGAAAGAGGGGGACAAGAGGTGGGGTGAGAGAGAGAGGAGGTTGGGGGAAAATGGAAGCATTCCAAGACAGGGAAGAAATCCAATTCTTTTCATAAATCATTCGATTTAGAGGAGTTTGAGAATGAAGGGAAGAAGGCTGTGCCCTCTGTCAGGAAAAATCAAGGCAGTATGAAAACTCATCTTTTGCTGGTGTTGGGTGAGTGGTTTAGCGGGAGAAAAGAAAGAAGTGGATGGGGGGATCACTTGAAGGATTTATTAATCCTGGCAGCCTGCATTAGGGAGTAGATTGAAAACATGTCTGCAAAAGTGCTTCGGACAGACTGAACGTCTGTTCTGGCACAACTGATTCTGAACTTTCCGGTGGGTGTGAGGTGGAAGACGTATGGGGAATTACGTCTGAAGAATCAAACATTATGTCTGAAGATGAAACAGGCTGGAGAAGTTTCCTCTTCACCGTCTTACAGAGGATCATACAGGTCTTTAGAAAAATGGGTGTCCCATTTTGGAAATGGGTGGATAAGCAACACAACGGGCCAGTAGGGTGTAGCAGGCTGCAAGCAGAAGCCGCACCAGCCAGTGTTTGCAGATGGGAAGGAGGGGACACCCACCCACCCACCGACACAAGCTGGAGAAGGGGAACAATAATACCAAATGCCGTTAAAAGCTGATGCTTCTCTGCTTGGAAGGAGGTTCTTTGTATGGAGTTTTGACGTCAGCAGTTTTATCTTCCTGGGTTTCTGCTATCTATTCCACCTTTGGCATATACCTACTGTTGGCTAATCGGGTGCTGCACTGGCCAAAGAAAATGTCCTTGTAGAAGGAACTAGAGGAAATTTAACTGGAAACTAGAAGTATGGCATTTAGTCCAGAGTCTTCCATCTATTTTAGGGGAATAGGGAGAGGAAAGCGGATTCCTGGTGGTGTTTTGATTCAGGAAAACACACGTAATGCCCACCTTGCTTGGTGCTTTCCACTTTTGTCTGTCTGTCTGTTACAGTCCTGTCCTTTTCTTGGTCATATTTGCAATCATATGAATGGCCCACGAGATCTTTCAATCCTCACGCTTTCTGCAGCTTTTTGCTAATTCTAATGTAACCTCCTTCTGAGACTTTGATAACACACTACTGCCCCTCTGCAGCCAGTATCATTTCACTCTTGGTGTCTTATACTGTCAGGGTCTCCTTTCCTGAGAAACCACCCCGGGGTGAAAGCTTGAGCCATAAACCCTCGATTTATGTCATGCTAGGAGAATCCTGTGTAATACATCTGTAATAGGCGTGGCCTCTCTGTAGAACAGATTCCAGTTTCAGTAGAGCTGTTACTCCTGGTTTGGGGTAGAGAGTGAGAAGGGAACATTTGTTTCCAAGTCCTCAGGAAAGGTTAGATTGGAGTTGTCTTTTAACAGACCAGATAAAACCTGAATCATCCCCATTCTCACCCAAGCCAGCCGCATCCAGTGACATTCAATTTCCACTTCCTTTTCAATATTCTACGCTTAGTTAAGGGTGAAAGTGCCGTTTTTCCAAAGCTGAGTTCTCAGGAGGAAAAAAAGACAGAGACTTTGGCACAATATCAGCTGGGTTTTGGTGGCTTCCTCTGGAGGCAATCTGGGAACTTGGTCTTATCAGAAATGTTGCTTAGTTCCATGAGTCAAGCCCAGATCACTGTCGGCAGATCAGCACATGTAGCAGTCTGCAGGGAGACAGTAGGGAGTGAGTGGAGGAACCACTAGTCAGTTCTGTTGGTGACACATTTAATATTTGTTTATCGATGAAGGCCACTCCCCCGAATAAACTTCCTCAGGATATTTTAGTCTATCTCTGAAGGTAATTTAGTACCAGGATAGAAGCATATATTCAATTTGTTGATTTCATAGCAATATGCATACATCATACAACTGCAATCCAAGCAACCCCCACTTAGTCTCTCTTTCTCCTCTCCCCCTCTGTGAGGCATACTTGATGAGGCAATAGCTTTATAATGTATCAAATTGCAAGCAGATGTCTGACTCAAATGTCAGAACAGTATAGCAGAGTGGGAAGCAGTATATCATAGTGGTTAAGAGCTCAGACTTGAGCATGAGACAGCCTAAATTCCTGTCCTAGTTCTATTACTTACTAGCTGTGTATCCTTAACAAGTAGCTTTACACTGAGATTGAAAATAGAAATAATAACAGTAGCCCCTTAGAGAGCAGGTTGTAAGGATTGAATTAGGTAAAGCTCTACCCCTGTGTGTGATACATGGTGTTTGCTTAGTAGACATTGACTCTGTAACAACGGTTATAGTGGCCAGAAGGAAATCAACAGTTTCTCATTATCGTATTCTCCAGGCCTACCCATTTCTCACCCAAGTAATGCTGATGGTTTTTATTGGGATTTCAACTCCTGATGGACAACTACATTCAGATGAAATTAACACACAAGAGGCAGGGTAGAGAGTGGTCCCATAATTCTCATCTCTGAGAACAGGTTAGCTGCTTTCTGATCTGACTGTTTCAGTAAGAGGGTTGGTGATAATAAATAACAATCTAGATTCAGAATTGATTGGTATAACATTTCCATGGAGCGTACTGTTGGTTTGTATAGAGAAGATCAGGTACTGTTAGTCTAAAGAAAGCTCAAACTCCTTGAAAAATTATAATTTCAATTCTGTGGTTTCATCAAATCTACAGTGCCTATATAATTTATAGTTTATATCAAAATGTCTTTCATTAAGAATGAAAGAGGGCATCATTAGTAATTATTCTAGGATGGAAGATCTAACAGAAATAATTCCAGGCAAACCAGGATGTAGAGTGGTCCTAGTCAAACTTCATCTACCAGCAGGAAGGGAACCAGTAAGAATCTATAAGATATGTGAATTGCTAAAGTATAGAGAGACATCTCCTTTTTATCCCCCCACAAGAAGGGTAGTAATTTTTCTTGGCATTAACTTAATTCTCTTTCTTAATTTCTTAGTCCAGAAAAGTTGTACCTATGAAGTTTCAGCTTAGTGAAAACCTAGTGTTTAAGGCTAGATCAAACCATAATATGATTTCATATCACCGTATTGACAAATAGTAGTAGCTAAGGACTTAATGAACATGTAAAAATCATTTGAAATTAGCATATCAATTGTTTGTGGATGTATGAATGTTAGTAAAGGGCTGGAAAAGAGACCCCCTTAAATAGAATACGCATTTTCCTTAAGATTCTTTTCGCAAGCTATTAATTTTCTTCAAAAATCCTTTCTATGCAGAATAGACCAGAAGTAGACTTCAGCCCAGGCCCTGTCCAAAAGGCCATAAATTCCAAACTATTGGAGATTTTACTGCATAAAGGGAAAGATGCCCAAATTATAAGGCAGAAAAAAAAATGCCTTTGAACCATTGAATTCAAGACTCCCTTCTGTGCCAAGAGATCATGTTTGTGCTGACTTGGTCACCAGGAGCAGGGTGAGGGGCTGTTGAGAGGCGATTTTCTGGCAGCAGCCTGTGGTTAAGAGCCAATGTACTGAGGGTCACGGAAAATGCTTGCCTTGGTGGTGAATGAGCGTTTTTCTCTAGGAAGGGAGCATTATTGTTTGGGTCAAACCTTTCTCCTTTTGAAAGGCTAATTTTGTTGAATGGGGTACAGGGGTCGGTCAGTTGCAGGGGTCATTTCTGACATTCTGCTGTGTTCACTTGGCAAACGTGCTATCTTAGAGAACCAGGATGTGGTAGATGTTCAGTGAATGTTGGATGCATTAATTGGATGAGTGTGCATGGTTCAAACCTAGCAACAGATTAGCTCTCTCCCCACCTCCAATTCTGAGACATTGAGGCTTCTGATCAATGCAACTTCAAAGACACATGCACTGCAAATAGATTTCACTCTCCGTGGTGTCAGAATGAGGTTCCCTAGATAGAGACATTTGTCTGGCTGGGCAAGTAGACGTGTCAGCCAGTATGGGGGCAGGAGGTTGGACTAAATGCCACTTGGATGTGCTTTCCAGGCCTCTGAGTCTCTGTTACCTCCACCCCTGCTCCAGGCCACCAAAACTGGGAACATCCTTAAAACTCTAACTCCTTTAAATGGGGAAGGAAGCCTGGATCATGTGCCTTCTTCTCCAGAAACATTTCAGGCATGTTTCAGTAGCACAATACATTTAAAAAATATCATTTTTTTTTTAGAGTGGCTGGATTTACCTTCCTATGAAGTGGAAGAATTCACAGGGGCTTAGCAAAACTAGAGCTCTTTAATTGCTTGTTCCTAAGACATTCACTGAAGTGTGAGAGAATATTTCTGAGGTGGAGAAAGTAGAATGATGAAGAGTTTGAGCTCTGAAGTGAAATCTATCCAGGCTCAAATCTTTCTTTGCCACTTGCAAGCTGCAGGACCTGCTAGCCACTTTACCTCTTTGTGCCTCGGCCTGCCCATCTGTGAAATACTCCCCTGTTGGGGTTGTAGTGAGGAGTGAAGGAGATAACTTATATACAGAGCATAGCACTGTGCCTGGTACAAACCCAGACCTCCATTAATGCAGATGCTCTTGTTACTATGCCGGGGCTACCCAATGAGATGCACAGAGGTGGGATGCTAAAGCCCCTTCCTACCTGGGCTGCGCTTGTTCAGTAGTGACGCTTGGGTTCTGTGGACTTGACTCCTGAGCACTCCAATGCTCTGTATTCACTTTTAAATGTGGTTTTGGTGCTCCCTAAAGAGTGATTGGAGATTGGTAGAGCGGTTTAAAACATTTGACAGACCCCAAGGGCACACTAATCAAAAGAAATATTTTGTTTTATTGGTTGCAAATGCTTACAGGGCTAGGTGCTTGGCAAGCAGCTTGACCTTCTCAATCTCAGTTTTCTCATCCATAAAATGGGGCTAATAATAGCAGCTCCCTCCAAGAGCTGCTATGAGGATTGGATGAGCTAATTTATGGAAAGTGCTACTTGGCACCTGGTCAGGGCTCCATCAATGTTGGCTCTTGCTATTAATAATATAGTTTTTTTAAAAAATTACTATGTGCCAGACCCATTGGAGAGAAAAAAGTTGAATGCAATGTAATGTCCTCCTGTGAGGGCCTCAGAGTTTAGTAGCAAAGGTAGACACAAAATAAGTACATATTTCATAATGCAGATAGTCTTTTTAATTTTTAAAATTTGTTGTCACATAACAACTATACAAATTTGCGGGTATATAGTGATTGTGTGATATGTATAATGTACAGTGATCAGATCAGTGTAATTAACATATCTATCATCTCAAACATTTATCATTTATTAGAAACATTAAGTATTCTCCTTCTAGCTATTTGAAATTGTAAAACATATTATTGTCCTAAGTATGATAATGTAGGGAGGAATAAAGACAGAGGAATGTAAAAAAAACAGAGGAGGGAGAGACCTTTGATGAAGCGTGGAGTCCCTTGCTTATAGTCACACAGTTATTTTTAGTTATCTGATCTGAGAAATGGGGATGATTATTCTATTTCATCAACTTTATCTACAAATGCAAAGAATGATCAGAAAAAAATCAGGCCTTTGCCCCCAGTAGGGTCCTGAAGACCATTTCTTTTCCCAGGAGGAAAAAAGCAGGCTAAACTCTCTGAAGGGAACATTAACTGCTGTGGAATAGTCAATGCTAGTGGAGGGGAGCCGTGGAAGGGAGGAGCCCATATAATATAAATTTTCCAGCTCAAGGATGCAGTCTCTGGTGTGGGCTATTAGGCTTCTTGTCCTTCATGGACTAGCTCTGGCTAATGGGAAATCCAGTCTGCATTTCATGAACAACCACCAGTGATGGGGGGATTATTGCAAGCCTGCAAGTGTTGAAGATAAAATTAATCACAGAGGAATGAATACACAAAGTGGAAGAAGCTGCACGTTGGCTTAAAAAAAAAATAAGTTGTACCTTCATTCATTTAACATTTTTATTGAACCACTACTCAATATAACAGTGAATGAACACAGGAACTCTCTGTTCCCATGGAGGAGAAAGACAATGAATGAAGAACCAAACAAATAATTGAGAGCTGGTGGTAATGCGTGCTGTAAAGAAGAATAAAGCCAAGGAAAAGAACGGAGGGTGAGAGAAGGAGCTGCTTTATCGGACAGGCTGATCAGAGACCTGAATGAAGGGAGCAGTGAGTTGTGAGGATAAGTGAGGGAAAAGTGTTTGAGACAGAGGGAACAGCAAGTGCGAAGGCCCTGAGGTACAGGGATGCTTCGTGTATTTGAGATATAGCAGGGAGGTCAGTGTGGCTAGAGCAGAGTGAGTGAGTGGGAGAGTGACAGAAGACGATTCTCAGGATGTAGGCAGAAAACAGATCAAGTGGGGCCTTGTAAGCCAGTTCAGGAAATTCCTAGGTCCTAGGCTGGGGGCAGGAGGTGGTCCCAGGGGGGCTTCTTGCCTTCTCAGGCAGGGTTCCAGGTCTGATCTGCTTCTCTTGACTCATCTTTACTGACTGACTGAAACAGCCAGGGATGACTCCGAACAGCAGCATCAGAAGCTTGGCTGGGCCCCTTCGTGTGTTATGGACAAGCATGAAATTTACAATCTCTTTGATTGTGATCAATCAGATCAGGGAATTTTAAAACCTCTGTTTAGACTTCCAAATAGCAGTGATAGATTTTGTTCCCACAGTGCAAGGGTTTTTCATATTCATGCATGCAAACCTAGACTCCCCTTGCACCCAATAGCCCCCTCCACTGCACACCCTTGAAACTACGGTCTGCTCTTTCTCCTGTCTCTCCCTCTGTGTATCAACCCCCTTCCCCCAGCCCCGCCACCTTCCAGCCCTCCACTCCATTTGAAATTTTGCTGAGAGAGCTCCCATATGCTACAGCCTGTGTGCGGAGCTCCATAAAATAAAACACTGAATTAAGATGTCATAGAGACAAAGCCAAACCAAATACAGGAACAATGCCGAACCCTAAAACAGTCATTAAGTAATTCATGTCTACATGTATCTGTTCAAAACAAATATTAAGATCCTCTGGACGCAAATATTTCTCATCCGGAGAATCCCCTGGTTGCTGGATTCCCAGAGCTTAGATGCTGCTGTCGGACAGCTTTGCTGAGTGCAAACACCAACGGATCACCATTCTCTGGCTTCATTAAAAGTTAGGCTTAGGCAAGTGAGCAGGAATTTAGAAGACAGTTGCCACTTCTGCAGAAAGAGAGGTGCCATTTGGACCCGAGGCGTTCGTCTTCGTGGTGTGTGCGTGCGTGCGCTCATTCGTGGTGCGTGCGTGCGCTCATTCGTGGTGGGAATGTGTATGCCGAGAGCCTCGTGTTACTGTGTGCCTAGCCCTGTGCTGAACACATTTCATCTTTTATCCAATTCTATCCTTATCATAACTCCAGGAGGGAGCTGTCTTCAAGACCCTATTTTACAGATGAGGAAACAGAGCCTCTGAGAGTAGAAGTGATCCACTCACAGACACATGGCTGGTGAGAGTCAGAATTGGGATGAGAACCCAGAGCTCTTAACCAACATGGTTATACGAGAAGATACTTTGCAGAGGGGAAAAAATGATATCAGAGAGGGGAGGTAAGCCCTGGGAAGCCAGCAACCAGGGGAGTCTCTAGTTGAGAAACCTTTGCATCCGAGGGATCTTACTATTTGCTTTGAACAGACACATGGAGATGTGAATTGCTTAATGACTGTTTCAGGGTTCAGCATTATTCTGTTTGGTCTGGCTTTGTCTCTTCGTAATCTTAATTCAGTGTGTGCCCATGATTACATGGTTTGTAAGTGATGAAAGCAGGAACTGAATTCAGGTCTGCCTGATTGCAAGTATATTCTTCTCTCCTGGCTGGACTTCCTGTCACTGTGGGTTGGGCTTTAAGGTTAGGGGTGTTTTTGTTTTATTTTTCTCATCTTGTTTTATGTTAAGTCAGCTTGGGTGATTGCCATTGTTATAATCCCATCTCATACCACTTGCAGCAATACTGCCTTCCTCTCTCCTTGCCCGTCTTATCCATGACCGGTATAGACCCAGAAGAACCTCTTTAAAAAGCACATCGGACCATGTAAGCCCTCTCTCCCTCCATTTAAAGCCCTCTATCACTTTCTCATGCTTGTTTTTTTTTTTTTTTTTTGAGATGGAGTCTCTCTCTGTCACCCAGGCTGGAGTGCAGTAGTGCAAACACGGCTCACTGAGACCTCCGCCTCCCAGGCTTAAGCGATTCTCCTGCCTCAGCCTACCAAGTAGCTGGGATTACAGGCACCCGCCACCACACCCAGCTTATTTTGTATTTTTTAGAAGAGATGGGGTTTCACCATGTTGGCCAGGCTGGTCTCAAACTCCTGACCTCAGGTAATCCACCCTCCTCAGCCTCCCGAAGTGCTGGGATTATAGGCATGACCCACCACACCTGAACTCATGTTTTTTTTTAAGTATACAGAGCCAGCTCCCTGCTGCTGCCTCTAGTTTCTTCATGGTCCAGTTCCTGCCCACCTCCCTGAGACCATTTCTAAAGCGCCACCTCTCACTTCCTCTGCTTTAGTTGCATCTCATTCCTTTTAGTTACTCACATTTCCCAGGCTCCTTCCTGCCATGGAGCCTTCGCACATGCTGCTTGGAAAGCTTTTCCTCTCCCCGGGTGCCTGACTTATACCTACTCCACTTTCCAGAGCTCAGAGCAAATGCTGTTTCCTTGGGGATCCTTCCACAATGCTGGAGACTAAGTCATACCCCTCATTACAGGCATTACTTTCTTATCACTGTTTCCAACACGTTTGTAATTGTATATGGATTTGGGCGACCGCAGGTTAAAGCATACCTCTCCTAATGGATGAGGCATCATGAGGAGAGGGACTGTGACTATGAGCTCCTTGTTGAATGAATCTCTTTCCCCAGTTACATGGCAGGGGGCCAAACACATGTTGGTAGTATGCATGAACTGTAGCACTTTCCCCTCATTGAATCACTTTCACGCCTGATAGTCTGAACCATATGGAATTGCCAATATTCAAAACCAGCAATGTTATTTTTTTCTGATTCATGGGAGAATTGTTTGAACCACTGGGGATGGGGGCTGTGCCTGTCCCATTCCTTGCGGTATCCCAGCACCTAGTACAGTGCCTCAAGGTTGGTGATCTTTAAATATTTGTTGAATACATTGTTAATGAGGGCAATACAACTGTAAACAAACTGCTGTACAGATGAGAAAACTCAGAGACCTACAAGGGTGTAGTATTAGAATTGCAGAGTTAACAGGACCTTAAGGATCATCCCATCTCATTATACACATGGAGGACTGAGGGATCTGTTTGGTAACGTGTAATATATTGGAACAATAGTGCACATGTGTAATTTGTAAATAAATACACATATATTGGGGTTTTGTTCTCAGCATTTCTCACTGAGAGAGATATGAGATAAAAGAAATTTGGGGTCCACTGATGTAACTCAGTTCCTCTTTTAGCAGAGAGAGACACTGAAGCCTGCAACAGGAGAGAGATTTGCCAAAGGTGTGTAGCCTGTAGGTGAGCTCTGGGTTCAGAGAAGTGATGTTAGCCCAACGGCAGGGCTCCTGTTTGAACTTCTCTGCTGTGACCAGGTGACCAGACCGGTTCTCTCTGGTCACCCCACTCACTCTGTGAGACATGACATTCTGCCCCCTCAGAGTCTCCTGTGGCATCTGCTGCCCACCCACGGGTCTGGGGATCCTGACAAGATGTTCATCTGCACCCAGCCTATACCTAGCAGAGCAGGTGAGCAGCTCTGGCCGTTTCTGGAATCAGATTTCAGAGCTTCCAGCTGATAAGGGGCTTTTATTTGGCCAGTGTTTTGCCCCATCCTCTCATCTACAGCCAGGTGGCAGGTGATTCTGGGACCCAGCCCACACCCAGAAGGGGTAGGTATCTGAGCAGTGGTGCGGCACTTATCATATGGATGGTTGTTTGCTGCAGGAATGCATTAGAGCACCTTTCAATGGTCAGTTCTTTATAACTCCTCATCGCCTCACCAAAGCATGTAGTCCACAGCCAGCGGGGACATTCAGAACTCAGATATAGCCTCTTCATTTGATAGATGGGGAGACTGAGGCACAGAAAGAGCACAGGGCATTCCACACTGCATCGGAAAATTAGTGTCAAAGCTGTAGCTAAATGATGGGCTGCTTGGCACCCAGTCCCAAGACACCACACTGCTCAGAGTTCCTTGGGGGAATAAGACAGAAAAATCTATTGATTCGCATTTTACAAACGGACTAATGAAGCTCAGAGAGTGAAATGATTTTCCTAAAGTCACATCATGAAATAATGATAAATCATTATTATTGTCACTGTTAAACTGTTACTATTGATCTTGTTTGATCCTCACCACAGTAAGTACCAGTTTTATGTCCATTTTAAAGATAAAGAAACTGAGGCTCAAGGCCTTATGAAGACGTGAAATAAGCTCCAGATCTCTTGACTCCAAGTTCAGTGCCCTCATCCCACTGTGGGGCAAGATTTCTGACCCCCAATAGGTTGTGCACTGAGCAGGGATCACCAGGCAAAGGTGGGAACAGTGTGACTGTCTTTAGTCACTGACCCAGGCTGCACTCCCTAAGCAATCCCATTCAATCCACCTCATTTCTGTTCACCGATGGAGTGCCAGCATCATGTCTTCCTCAACTTCTCTGTACATACGGTATCTTTTTCATCTTTTTCCTGCATGGAGATTCTCTTAGAATGACATTCTTCTTAACGGCCTTGGGGACATGGAGAGATTAGAGTGGGTCCCCAAAATTGAAAGGGGAACCCAGACAGAGATCAATCGCCTTAGAAAGAAACGCCAAGTACCCCATTATGGCAGGGACCAGACTGAGGGGTAACAGGCCCCCCAAACTGCAGTGGGAAGAGTGTATGCAGGTCAGGAAACCTTTCCATGGTGGGTCCTGGTTATATATGGCCCCCAAAGAAAAGACACCTTGACAACTAGAAGAAATAGGGGTGACCTCAAGATTACTGTAGCCCAACCCTGCCTAACTCTTCATTTCACAGAAGGAATCTGGCACAGAGTAGTCAAGTCACTTGCCTAAGGCCTCACAAGCAATTAATGCCATTGACAATGGGTTCCTAGTTCCATTGGTGGGTTTTTGGAAAGAGAAAAACTAATATGATTGCTTTCTGCTGAGTGCCCTAACACATGCCTGCAGCCCCAGCTATTTGAGAGATTGACGCAGGAGGATCCATCCCTTGAGCTCAGGAGCTCTGGACTTAAGTGTGCTGTGCCAATGGAGTGTCTGGACTAAGTTTAGTATCAATATGGTGACCTCCCAGGAGCTGGGAACCATCAGATTGCCTAAGGGAGAGTGAACCAGCCCTAAGGTCAGAAGCAGAGCAGTTCTAAACTCCCATGCTGATCAGTAGTGGGATTGCACCTGAGAATAGCTACTGCACTCCAGCCTGAGCAAATTGCAAGACTCCAACTCTAAAAAAAAATAGTAAAAATAAATAAAAATTAAAAATGATTGCTTTCCACTGACCACTCCTATCCACACCCCAGAACACTAGCTGTTCTACTGTGCCTCTGTAGTATTTATCTCCTTTTAACAAATCAACTCTCAAACTATCCCCATATGGTGATTTGAATGCAGGAGCTAGAGGGAATGGTCTAAGTGCTCCTAGATGCGTTTAATGTTTTCCAGGGAAGCTCAAGCTGAGGCTTCCACCACAGGGACTCCCAGCTTGTGACTTGGGCAAGATGCCATTTCCGCCACCCTGATGTTTACTATCCCTACTCCAGTTCTTAAAAGCCTTTTGCCTTTCATCTCCCTGGAAAATAGTGTGCTCTGCATTTCCAACCCTCCACCCTAAGGAAAGCATCAACTCCCAGTCACCAAGCAAATGTTAGTTAAGACACATGCAAAGGGAGGGGTGTTGTATAGTTAGAAGAGTGCTGGCTTTGCAGTTAATGTGCTTGGACTTGAATTCTACTCCACCATCTACTAGCCGTGTGACCTTGAGCAAAGCCCCTTACTACCCTGATCTGTAATATGGGGGTAGAAATTCTTAACTAAGTGGTTGCTGGTTCCTGGCATGACTGAGTATTTGGAATGGTTGCCTTTGGCCATTCAGGCTCATGTTCAAAAGAGAGTCAGTTTGATAGTGGTTGTGGAGTGAGAAAAGACACTGGGATTATACCCCTGGTCAAGAATGCCAAGCCTCACCATTCGTGGGTTTCATTCTTTATTATGCAGGTGGAGAAAGTAAGTCTTAGAGAGGGAAAGGCATTTGCCCAAAGTCACACAGTAAATGGGAATCAAGGTCTCTTCACCCTAAAGCTCACTTCTCTGTCTCAGTGACCTCGTAAATATAAATTTTTCAACTTCTTCATCTGCCAAAAAGCTTAATAATACTTACTAATAATAGTTTCTGACTACTTACTATACACCCAGCACTGAGAAAAATGTTTTGTC
This sequence comes from Cacajao melanocephalus, assembly GCA_963573385.1. Taxonomy (NCBI): domain Eukaryota; kingdom Metazoa; phylum Chordata; class Mammalia; order Primates; family Pitheciidae; genus Cacajao; species Cacajao melanocephalus. The sequence continues at coordinate 28,617 of CAUYLG010026657.1, forward strand.
TGCAATATGTCACTTAATCTGCTCAACTATCTTTTGAGGTAGATTTCATGGCAATTTCCATTTTGTAGATGAGAAAATTAAGGATCAGAGAGTTAAGCGATTTGTCTAACTTGCACAGCTAGATAATGTCAGAACCAGAATTTGAATCCTGTGCTGGTAACTCTCACTAACTCTTATTGGGAACACCTGTTCTGCCAGTCTCCTGAGATAAGAAGAGATGAGAAAACTTAGGAGCACCATATGGAAACAAGAAAGTTCTTGACAAGCTGTTTACATCTTCCAATACGTGACTCCATTCTGCTCCATCCCAGGGCCACAGTGATGCATCAGAGGGAACGTGGCTCAGGATGTCTGTCCACCAGCACTGCCCCAGAGTTCTATTTTGGGACTTGCCAGTTTGACTCTACATTAATGTAGAACCCTTTCTGGAAACAAGTTTCCCTAGGAATGAGAAAAAGACAAGGAGAATAAGTCTTTCTCGAGTGAGAAATGTGGGACTTTTAATTGCAATGCTTAGCCCAAGCTGACCCAGTTAGGTGCAGTCATTGTGCAATCATGGTTATTCTTCAGATGCACAATATTATATGCTTGATGAGAACTCGATTCATGCATCCACCCATCCACCCATCCATTTATCATGCATTTACTCATCATCTATTTCTTCATCCATTTATTTATCCACCCACCACCTGTTCATCCATCCATCCACCCTTTATCCATCCATCAGTCAAGCAACAATTAATGCATTTATTATTTCATTCACTCACCCATCCATTTTCCAACTATTTGTCTATTCATCCATTCTACAATTATTTTCTTTTCCCATTCATCTACCCATCATCCATCTACCCATCCATCCACCTCATCCAACCAACATTTGTGGAGCATCTAAGTTAGCTGTTGATGGGGAGTTGTTTATGGTTTGGCAGTCAGAATATTTACTGACTGATCAATCGACGTAAGAAATGGTGCCTTTCTTCACCATTTCCCTACGTTTATGGTAAAGTGAGATTTATTCATTTCATTTAACTGACAGTAAGAACTACCAGCTCAAATTATTTTTTTCAAGACCACACAGGGATAAAGTTAAACCTGATCTTCCAACCCTAGTTCCCTCCAAAACACCTAAAACACTGTGGTTCCAAAGAACCACAGGCATCTTGGGTTTGTTTTTCTTCTCTGAGGCTTTTTACTGTGCCTATTTAAATAATCATGCATATTCATTTATATCAGCAACAAAGGATCACAACAAATGCTATGACCCTTTTGTTTTTCATTTTTGTAAAGAGATTTCACATACGCAAAGCACAATTAATAAAACTGTCTCTAGTTTCAAGTTGCTTACATTTTAGTATGGGAGACCTGTTTATAAATAACTAGTGACTAGGAAGCAGGGCAGGAGTTAACAGTATCAAAAAGAAAATTAAGGCCAAGGCGGGTAAAGTGACTTACCCAAGGTCGTACAAGTTAATACTAATACTGTGTAATTTAAAATAACTTCTATTCCTAAACTAAGCTCTGTGTTAGGCAATTTATAGACAGATTGCATGCATCCTCACCACAGCTCTATGAAATAGGTATCCTTGTCTCCATTTTATAGACGATAGTTGTGAAACTCAGACAGTCCAAGCAACTTGGTCAAGGTTATCACTTCGTACGGGTCAGAGTCAGCCCAGGCATGCTTGCTTCCACAGTTTTCTCTCCCATAAAACTTTTCCCAGAGTCAAGGTATGGAGCAGAAAATGTCACTTGTGAGGCCCGACTGTTCTCCTGCTTTTGAGTTTCCAGGTGATCCCTTCTGTGGAAGTCCATCCCAAGATGGAGTTCAGATAGAGGAGGAAGGTTCTGCAGAGATGAGGTGGACCTCGTGGGGCTGAATAGGGCAGTGGTGGGGTAGGGATGGGTCCCAGCCTGCACTGGGCAATCACTCAGAAGAAGAATCAACCAGACTGGAAGTGTCTTCTCAGCAGGAAGGTTATCCATGAAGAGGAAAAACCCTTCAAGACAAGGGAACAAGAGGTATTAGTTAACCATATGTGTTCTTGACCACAGCTCAACTCAAAGATGGCACCCCAGAGGAGCATAAACTGAGTCGCTGGTAGTGAGGAAGGTGTTGGGGGGAGCAGGGTAAACATTCTCTAAGTACCAGATTTGCTAGGCATTTCTACTTCCTTATAGTCACTTAAGGGGTGATTGAAAACAGCCTTGTAATGTAAGGGAGAACACAAGGCCAGTGAGGTTATTTTATTTGCCCAGGGCTGCCCAACTTGGCAAAGCTCTGGCTATTGGCCATCAGTTCACACACGTTACTGTGGAAGCGTCCATCATCCTTGCCCATGTGGTACCTTTCTGGTCTTATGGGTCTCTCTCTCTCTCCCTTCTCCCTAGCCTGGAGGCAATCTCTTTCTATTCTGGAGAAATCTTTCTTCCTTTGCCTTTCTTCATGATTCTCTCCTAAGTCCATAAATTCCTTTCCCCTAAGGGCTTTGAGTTTTCCAAAAAGCAAACACGAAAACGCTCTCATATTCTTTCTGTTTTCAGCCTGACACATGCCTCCCTGAGGCAATAAGAGTAGAACCCATGGTCGGCTTAAATGGCAAAAAAGAAAAGGGGAAAATATAGGGAGAGGGAAAAAAATCCATATAGATCATTATCTCAAAATATTGTCCCATTGCACATGCAACATCTACTTCAAGCTGCTTAGTTTTTGAGGTGGATACTGTCATTATCTCCAGTTTACAGGAGAGGAAGCTGAAGTGTGGGGACATTACCTGCTTTCTGCAAGGTGACACAGCTAGGAAGTGGATTTAGGAGTCAAACTCAAGCTTGTAAGGCACTAATTGTCAAGCTTTTAACTACCACATCCTACTGACATACTACTTGTGTGGGAAAAATATGTATCAAAATTGTTCCTTAAGGAAAATGGACTTGCCCAAGATTGTTCAGCATGTCAGTAGAATGGGAGCCAAGTTTGCTGGTCAGTGGCACATCAATCAAGATCTACATTTAATGGACACTATCTGCATATGTCTGGGTCTAAGGGTCACCTAGCTTGGTCTCTGAGGAGGCTACATTCAACACCCAAGAAAAACGTTCAGAAAGAGATATTTCTTAGAGTGCTAGCGAAGCTACAGAACCGTGCAACTGAGTGGATAAGAGCAATAAGGCAAAAAAGATCACAGAGTGTCAACATCTATAACCAATTGGTAGTGGTTGCCTGCAGCACTGTGTTGAGATGGACTCTAGGGCTGTACCCGAGATCAGTAGCAGAGTGCCTGGATCAATTAGTAATGTCTGTCATTGGTGCGGGAAAGGGAGGTTGTAGCATGCATACGATGTATTTATCTTTCCACCACCTGGAAGTCCCCTACAGCTTTTGGAAAAATCAGATCAAGTGCTAACTATTGAACATTTACTAAGCTGTTGGTGCCATGCCGTTTGCGTTCACTATTTCATTTAACGTTGATCACCGGATTCCCTCTCTTGACACATTTTGCAGAGGAGAAAACAGAACATCAGAAAGGTGAAGTTACTTGCCCAAGGCTAAAGAAGCTGGTCCATGGCTGACCAACTGTGATAATTACTGTGAAATACATAAACCATGAGGTTGATGAATAGAAATGTCAATAGAGAAACAATCCCGGAACCTGTTAATTGGTGTTTGAATGTATATATTTGGCCAGAGCGCTCTGTCTTATTTATCTCTTTATTCCCAGTGACTAGCACAGGGCTCTGCACACAACTGATGCCCAACTCATATTTATTTAGAACTGTGAACAGGCCTTGTGCAAGACAGTGGTTTGGGGTGTAAAGAGTTTTCTTTATGCATATCATGGGAAAGTGTCTAGTTTCAGGTTTGGCACGACTAGATACATAATAAATATTTGTATAATCCATGAGTTCTAGAGGAGTTCGCTACTGGGTGGGAATGGGAAGACAAAATGGAGACCATCTTGGTGAAGACAGGACAAAGGTATTCTTTATCCTATCTGGAAGGGTGTGAGGGGCCCAAGGACCAGCCCCCATGCTGCTGATTCCTAGGATGCCAAGCTATGCAGACACATTTCAGGATACCATCAGGCAAGTCCAGGAGGGAGAGTCCTGCACCTGGGAAGCTATTTCTGGCTGTGTGTTCTGCCAGCAGTGTGCTAGAAGGCTGCAGGAGCCGGATCTGCTGCTGGGACTCTGGAACTCAGAGTCGGGACAATGCCAGCTTTGTCTTGCCAGGAGCACCTGAATGTCATGGCCGGAGGGGAAAGCAGCAGGGAGGGGCAGCCTCAGGGAGCCCAATCTTATTCTGCCACATCTTTTCCCAGCTGTGTCCTGCCTGTGTTAAATTTGGGGGCTGATTTATCTTATTTGCAGCATGGGCATATTGCATTTTAAAGAGTCTCAAATTACGAAATCACTGTGAGGTTGGAAGAATTGCATTTTTTTCCATTTTATAGCTGAAACAACTAAGACTGACAGTTATTTATAATAACAGTAACAATAGTGTATGTTAGGCATTATACTAACTATTTCTTAGGCAGTAACTTATCAAAGCCTTATAATGCCCTCTAAGACAGGAAATACCTTTTTTTTTTTTTTTTTGAGATTGAGTTTCGCTCTTGTTGCCCAGGCTGGAGTGCAATGACACGATCTTGGCTCACTGCAACCTCCGTCTCCGGCTGATTTTTTGCATTTTTTAAAATAGACAGGGTTTCTCCATGTTGGTCAGGCTGGTCTCAAACTCCCAACCTCAGGTGATCCAGCTGCCTTGGCCTCCCGAAGTGCTGGGATTACAGGCGTGAGCCACCGCGCCCAGCTTAGGAAATATTTTTATAACTATTTTGCAGCTGAGGAAATTGAAGCTCAGAGAGGTCAAAACTTTATCAAACCCAATCCCATCTGATTCCAGAGCCCATATGCTTAACCTCTATGCTATGCTACCTCCACGTCATTCAACTAGTTAACTTGTTAATGAATACTTCGCGTGTATATAGTGCTTTAAATTTCCCAAACCCTTTATGTATATTTGTGCCTTAGAGTGGTGCTCTAATACTAGGTACTAAGTGGAACGAGTGCTATGTTTTGTTGACATCCTTTGACACATCAAAAAGAATGCCAGGAGCTGGGAAGGCACTTACTGCTCTGCGCTGTACTTTGTACAGTATTATGACATATGATATTTTGTATTTTGTACAGAATGTACTACACAATATGATAACTTTCTACAGTACAGCAAAGTAACCCCTGTACTATACTATATTTCACTTCCCCAAGACTCAATTTTATCATCTATAAAATGGGGAAAATAACTTTCTCCCAAGGCCTGTGAGCACTGGAGATGATACTTGGGAAAAGGGCCCAGCACACTCACACATCAAAAAAGCGCAATATGCTGTAGCTACCCAGCCACACACTCGGAGTCGTTTTACAGGAGTGAGCTAATATTTCTCTTGCTGAAGGGAACAAGGTGACTGGCTAAAATAAGCCTAGTCATCTGTAACTGAGGAGTAACACAAGTTTATTCTTAGCATCCCCTTCGTGCCCTCTGTCACTGGAAAAGAAGGGACTCAGATCAAGGAGCTGTGAACTTCCCAATACATTTGACCCCACTGGATCCTGTGTTTCTTGTGACTGACCCCGTACTAAAGACCTCAGTGTTCTTGGTCTCCACGTAGGCAAGGTCAGACCAGAGCTTTAGTCAGAATTAGGTTAAACTATTTCTAGGTGCAAGAGGCATCTCTGGGAAAAGAGTGGCGAAAAGAAAGACAGATAAAATATATTTACCGTTGGAACATAGATTTTGTGATTATAAGTCATCTAACCATGCACAGCCCTATCCTTGGGCTATATTTATATTTGTTCTGAGTTTTCTCAAGAAACAGCTAGAAAGGGAAGCATTTTGCCAGAGCCTAACCTAAATGGAAGCTCATCACTGTTCACAGTCATGGGATCATTAGGCCAATGGGGGAATCTGGGAGGCAGGTGAGGTTTCATTTCCTGTCTTCTTTCTCATGAATCTCTCACACCAGCACCATTTTTCTGCCAAGGAAAGTGGTCTCTGGCCATGAGGAAGCATCTGTTGGTTGCACACACCATTTGGGTTCAAAGAATAAGCATAATAGCGCCATGTTGGATTGTCACAAAAAGGCCACCAAATGAGGGTGGCATAGTTAGGGTAGGCCAGATTGGCAGCTATAACAGATGAGCTCTGGGAGTTCAGTGGCTTCACTGATACATTCATTTCTTGCTCTTGTCTTTTTTTTTTTTTTTTTTTTTGAGACAGAGTTTTGCTCTTGATGCCAAGGCTGGAGTGCAGTGGTGCGATCTCAGCTCACCACAACCTCCACCTCTTGGGTTCAAGCGATTCTCCTGCCTCAGCCTCCCAAGTAGCTGGGATTACAGGCATATGTCATCATGCCTGGCTAATTTTTTTTGTATTTTTAGTAGAGACGGGGTTTCACCATGTTGGTCAGGGTGGTCTCCAACTCTCAACCTCAGGTGATCCGCCTGCCTTGGCCTCCCAAAGTGCTGGAATTACAGGCATGAGCCACCGTGCCCAGCCTTCTTGCTCTTGTCTTCATCCTCCACATGTTGGTTGAAGGAGAGCTTTGCTTCTTATGGCATACAGGGACCCACCCTCATGTCATGACTTCAAAGTTATGTGATGTGGCACATATGGAAGATGAGGAAAGTGAACAAAGTTGGAGAGGTCCCATCTACTTTTAACTGCCTCAGCTGGAAGTAACTCAACACTCCTCTTTAAATTCCATTGATGAAAGCTTGTCACAAAGTCCCCTGGGTGCTAAGATAACTGGAAAAGGCAGCCTCATAGCATGTCTGAGTGGGAAGGGAAGGAAGCTTAGTACCAACCTCTCTCAAGGTTAGAATTACCTTTCAGCCCAGGAATCACATATTAAGGTAAGCATCTCAGGCTTCTCTGATGAGTTCCTTCTCCATATAAGTGGAAGGGAACAGGAAAAATAACAGCTGCTATTTATTGAACATTTACTATGGGCCAGGCATTATGTTAAATTTTCCCAAGCCTTACTACGTTTCGTATATGAACTCTGTCATGTATGTATTGTTACTTCTATATTATAGACAAGGAAAACCCAAAAGAGATAAGTAACTTGATCAACATCACACTGCTAGGCCAGGAGTGATGGCTTATGCCTGTAATCCCAGTACTTTGGGAGGGTAAGGCAGGCTGATCGCTTGGGCCCAGGAGTTTGAAACCAGCCTGGGAAACACAGCAAAACTCCACCTCTATAAAATAAACAAAACTAAAACTTAACCAGGCATGGTGGCTCATGTCTGTAGTCCCAGCTACTCAGGAGGCTGAGAAGGGAGGATCCCTTGATCCTGGGAGGTGGAGGTTGCAGTGAGCTGTGATCACACCACTGCACTCCAGCCTGGGTGACAGAGTGAGACCCTGTCTCAAAAAAAAAAAAAAAAAAAAAAAAATCACACAGCTAGAAAATGCTGGAGCCATGATCTATTCTGATTCTGATTCTCGGTCTGATTCTAAAGCCTGTGTTCTTACCCCTTAGACCACACTGCCTATGTGAAATACAGCTTTCAATGTGGCTCTGAGGGATTAAACATGGCGATAGACAAAGTGCTTAGCCCAGTTGCCTGACATGCCATTAGTGCTCGTTAGATGCTGATTATGAAAAGAAAACAAGTAAAAAAACATTTTCAACTATTGGAAAGTTTCTCTTTGATCTTCAAGGAGTTAAGTTATCTGCTCTGATCATTTCTTTTCCCTTGCAAACTGGTATCCCATTTTTTCATTTGCACATTCAGTTAATGTGTCTACTGAATGTGTTCTGTGGGCTTATCACAGTCTTAGGCACTTGGTATGTGAAGATGAGCCAGATAAGGTCCCTCCCCTCAAGGAACAGAGTGAGGGTGTGGGATGGATTCGTTCTCTCCAAATTCTGGGAGATTCTGAGAAATGGCACTGAAATTGTTGGAAACTTGGGGTCTGGTTGGACAGATGGGACAGGATGAAAATCTAGTGGATTAGGAGTGTTTATTTCCCATTTATGAGGCAAACCAAGTAAGAAGGTAGATATAAGGAACTGTAAATTTTTATTTCGTTCTCTCCAGAAAGTTTTCCCTTTCTGACACAGCCTTATCTCTATCCCACCTAGGGCCCAACAGACACCTTTACAGTTCTCAGTTACCCTAGGTGCCGTGTTCGGTGCAGGACTAGCGTATGATACTAGGAGAGCCAATCTCAGCCCTTCCCTGGGGCTAAGTACAGAGGAGAGTGACTCTCACTGGCTCTGGTGGTGATAAAGGCCATGCTGGACAGGAAGTATCACAGTAACACCCAGCATCTATTAGGTTTTAACACCAAGGCCAGTGTTTACCCCATGCTGCTGGACACTGCCTTTGAGTGAAATTGCTTCAGCCTTACAACCACCCTGTAAGGTGGGTACATTTTCATCATTCTTATTTTACAGTTGAGAAACCTGGAGCTCAGAGGGATGACAACACTCATTCAAGGTCACATAGCTAGTAAGGAATCAAGCAGAGGTTTGAATCCCACACTCTGTACTCACAATCACCATCCCACACTGCTACCAGTTATCTCTGTGTAGCTACCTCTGGGTCCCAGCGAGAAAGGGGATATGTGAAGATGGCTAGGCTTGGGCTGCAACCTATGTTCAAAGACCAGGGGCAAGTAGATTTAATCCAGCCACTTGGATTGTGCTCTCTCTACTCGCCCCTCGGCCCCCACCACCAGCGTGATCCAATCTAAGACCCAAACTGAATAGCTCTGAGCCTTCACAGTTTCTGGCATCTCCTGAGCCCCAGCCCCCAGGACTCTGCAGCATCTTTGATTTTTGATTCTCTCAGGGACATGCTATAAAAGATTGAAGTCAGCAATTGCGTAGATGGTTGTCAAAAATAAGGACAATTTTATACATGTTTTCAGTTCCTATTTCCCCTCCTTGCTTTCCCCCAAGGGTTTGAGATTGTTAAGCGGCAGAGCTGGTAGAGGTTCCGAGGGGAGGTCACCAACCAGAAATGAGGCACCTTCCAGATAGAAATAACTACGTGTGGCTAAGATACCACACCCGGATCAGCTTCAAAAGGAAGCCCTCCTAGCGGTCAGTAGAAAGATCAGAGGGACACTGGAAGGTCTTGTCACCCTCAGTTCCTCAAGGGCTTGCTGCAGTAGCTTAAGGTCCATCCTTTCCATGTATCTCCTCCGCCTTCCTATCTCAGTGGAACCCTTAGACCTCTCGTCTTCATGGCCCCTTTTTCCCCACAGTTCTCTTAAGCAAACCATCATAGAAAAAATGCTGAGTTATCCCTTTATTCTCTCTACAGATGATGCTATTACAAAATTGTCATGTGAAGAGGTGATCAGAATATGCAGGCAAAACGTATAGGGAATAGAGTATGATAGAGATGTTTCAGGCTGTTAATTATCAATGAATTGTTAATGGATCCATTATTTAATTAATAAATATATGCTTTCATCTGGATTTTGAATGTTTGTGGTTTCTCTCAGCTTTTCAAAAGGAGTCATGTGTTATTATTGTCTGATTCTAAATATCCACCTTGGCACCAAACTTCTTTTGAAAATTTGATCTTCTTCTTCTTAAAGAGGACCTCGAAAATTGTGTAAGCTGCGGGTCCCACACACCCAGTGATGTCCCTGGTTCTAAGGTTCTGAGACCATAAGATTCTACAGTTTGTATGTTCCACAGATCCAAGGTTTGTCATCTCCTGATCCCTTTAGGGTCACTCCCAACCATTCTGCTCCCCGCCTCCTGTGGGATATTGTTCATTAGAACATTGGCCCCTAGACTTCATAATCCTGGAGGTTTTCTATGTGTCCCTCAAGTATTTGTAAACCAGGACTGCAAGGTCCAAGGGGTTTAGGAAAGCACAGTAGCTTCTGAGGCAGCTGCTCCTGAGAGGGGGAGGGGAGCCTTCAGCAGAGAGCTTCTGAGGACGTCTGGTTTTGTTCAGAATTCTCCATTCATTTGGATTTCTCCATTTTCCATCCTGCGGCTCACAGGTGGATTGAGAGAACTAGTCTCCTGCCAGCAAAGGGTAGGTCAGAATCAGAGCTCTGACCCCCTTCTTCCACAGGCAAGGTTCTTTTACAGGCAAGAAAATTGACAAGCCTGTGGCAGCTGCTGATCCAAGCCCATTCCACAAGTCAGCCCGGCTGACAGCTAAGACTCCTTTCCTCTCTTCTTGGCTCCCCCAGACTCAGAAAAGAGGACAAGCACTGAGAAGGCACTTTACTTCCTGCTGAGGAAGAAGTGGGGAATGATTTTAAAGGCAGAAGGGAAGACAATGTCCGGTGTCTGAAAAATAAATATCTCCCCATTGCCACCAAACTACATATCCTTCTTCCAGGATCCATTTTCCTTTGTTCCCTTGGCGGAACCTGGGGCTCCCCGCTCCACTATTATTTCACTGTATTTCAGGGGCACCCAACTGGTTCTCCCAGAGAAGATAAAAACAGGCTGCTAGCAGCATCACAGTTCCTTTGGCTTCAGATTTCACTGCTTTATGGTTGCACAAAAACCTATTTGAAATAAACATCATAAAACTTTTACAACAGGCTCACTGTAGGCCCCCTAAACTCTGGCTGACTCTGGGGGAAAGGAGGAGAAGGGACAGTCAGGAACAGAACCGCTTCTTGAGCTCTCAGTTCAAAGCACTCAGGGATTAACATTTTCCTATCCCAACCCTGGAGAGGAGGGACTCTAGTCTGTCAAAACGGAAGGGGCCTCATTTTATAGACAGGGAAACTGAAGGAAACTCAGCTGTCCCATAGTTCCTCTGAGATGATCAACGGAACCGTCGTTGAGGAGAGTGCGGTGCAGTGGTTCTCAAACTTGGCAGCTCATTGGAATCAACTGGGAATCTTTAAGAGGTACTGACACCTGGGCCCCACCTCCAAACATTCTTATTTAATTAATTTGGGAAGAGACCTAGACATTGGGCTTTTCTTAGCCGCTCCCTAAGTGATCCTAATGGGCACCACTGTTGGGGACTGCTGGTGTGATGAAGGGGCAGGGAGGTGCATCTCCATATCTCTGTTTCACTGTTTTATAACTGTGTCCTTCAGCAATGATATGGACTTTTGTCTCCTTCCTCTGCAAATCAGAGCTACCTCATACAGGGTCCAAGTGGGGATTAAATGAAATGATATGCATTATTGCTTAAAGCAGTGACTATCACAGAGTAATTGATCAATACATGTTTGTATTATTGTTACTGATGTTACTGTTGTTACTTATCATGAATGTCACCATTTCAAGGTCTCAGGTTGGGAAATGGGAGAACACAATCCCCACATCCATTGATGGTTGAATTAGGATTCGGGAGATCTGATTTCCTTTTTGACTGTTCTGACAACAAACAAGCTGTGTGACCTTGGGCAAAGCTCTTAACCTCTCTGAGTTTAGTTACCACATCTTGCCAGATGGGTCTCATAGCCCCTGGCCATCTATTGTCCAGGAAGCTGTGAGATTCCAATAAGATAATGGATTTGAATGAGATTTGAAAACAGGAATGCACCAGAGGAATTTGAGATATTACGATTATGATGCCCATTGCATCCCCCTTGTGCCCTGGCTGGCCCATCTGTTCTGGGAGCTTTCCGTTCTTTCTCTGCTTCCTTTGGCTGCCAGTCCTGAGCTGCTCTGTCTGACATTTGGGCAGTTTCCAGGGAGGATTCTGTCCCTCTTCCATCTGCCTCTCAACTTAACTCTTTTCTCTCCCCTCTTTTGGTCTACGAGGATCTGATGGTAGGGTGTGAGGCGATGGTGTGTGAGAAGAGACACTAGGGAGAGATGACTCCTTCTTTCCCTGGGGTCAGGAGGTGACCGGTGATCTTGGATTTCCCACCATGGAAAAGTTGGAACATCCCTATGAGACCTTCTAGATAGACCAGGAGATGAAGTTGAGTGGGAGGTAGAGCTGGGATATGAACCCAGCTTCCTGGACTCACATATAGTGCCCTTCTGCTCCCCACTCCCCACTCCACCCCATTGCCCTGAGGTCTTGGGGATGGGCTCTTCAATATGGGATCCCTCCTGGCTCCTTAATTTCTCTTGGAGAAGTTACTGCCTGTGGGAGAATATCAGGCCATGGGGGTTTGCTGCTCCCTTCAGGAGCCTAGGCTGTCTCCCAAGGAGAATCTGTGTCCTTGGCCAGGTCATAGAGCTTCTGTAAGACTCAGTTTCTTCTGCTATACAATGGGAAAACCACCACTGCTTCTATTGGTCAAATGCAACCATAAGCAAGAAAGAGTTTGCAACCTCTATTGCCTGAAATGCCAATGCTCCTGCTGGAGACGGGCATGGAGATGGGTTGAATCTGCCAGGCTGATCTCCCCTGGCTGGAGACCGAGGCCAAGGCAGAGGCATCTGGGCTGCTCCAAGCTGTGTGGGCTGGGAGGAGCCTGCGAGAAGGCAGGGCCTGCTTGGGATTGGCAGCTGCAGGCCTGCTGGCAGATGGTCTCCTAAGTGGGCCACTTCAGGGTCAGCTTTATGGATCTGCACATTAACCCTTCCCTCCCTAGCAGCCCCTGAGCTGCTGGTTCTTTTTTACTTTGGCCTAACTGAGCTGTAGACTAGACCCTGGCTCACATCCAATCACTCCCCAGCCCACTCTGAAGACATGAACCATCCATTGCACATGGAGTGCAATTTAAAAGTGTGCAGAGTCAGATTCTAAAACCTCATGACACTCAGATCTGGGCAAGATTGAGGACAGAACAGCCTTTTAATATTCATCGCTTGTATTAATACCAAGTTTTGTAAATACTGATGTACAAAAAATGGAAATATCACTAAACAGAATAACCAACATAAATATTTTGGAGTTTATCCTTCTAGACTCACTAACTTACCCTTATTTCTCATCTCTTCCTCTCTCTCCCCCTTTACCAATATGAGATAATATTGGACATCTTGTTTTATTCCAGACTTTTTAACAAATTTAGCAATACAGTCTGAATGCCTTCCCATGTAAATATCCATCCATCTCATCATTTTTAATGCCTTCATAGTGTTCTATTATTGACATCTATCCAAAGAAGTTCACCCACCTGCTATTGTTGGCTGACACTATTAGAGAATGAGGAAACAAACTCAGAGAGGTTCAGTGACTTGCCCAAGGTCACACAGCTTGGAAATAACAAACCTGGACTTGAATTTTGGTCTTGGGACTTGAAATATGGTTTCTTTTTTAGGTTAAAAGGAGTGAGGGTTTAGCAGCACTGCTCCTATAAACCAATACGGACCAATCCCACTCCAAGAAGGGCTCAGATGAGTGTTGCTTTCTGGGTTTTGGTTGGCTCAGCTCTGGGTTTGAGTATCAGCCCCATCTTGATTGGCTGTGTGCTTTTGGGTAGCCTGACTCCTCTCTCTAATGGGGAGGCCTCTCTGGAGCCTCAACTTCTTCATCCATAAAATGAGGCTAGTAAGATCTAACTTGTCAGGCCATTAAGGGGATTTATTAGAGAAGAAACTGTCCAGGTATGTGGCACATAGCGGGTGCTCAGCTGTGAGGCTAATGCTCTTCCATTGCTGCTAGAATTTTGGGTATCATAAGAATATGAATAGGTCTGCTGCAGTGCCTCATGCCTGTAATCCCAGCACTTTGGGAGGCCGAGGCAGGCAGATTGCTTCAGCCCAGGAGTTCAAGACATGGCAAAACCCCATCTCTACAAAAAATACAAAAATTAGCTGGGCATGATGGTGCATGCCTGTAGTCCCAGCTGCTTTGGGAGGCTGAGGTGGGAGGATCACCTGAACCCAGGAAATTGAGGCTACAGTGAGCGGGAGATGGCGCCACTGCACACCAGTCACAGGGAGATCCAGTCTAAAAAAAAAAAAGAATAAAAATATTAATGTTATCTAATGTCTATTTATATTTTCTGGTATCTACTCTTATCTAGTGTTATGTAACATCTAATCATGGTAGAGCTCTAATGCTGGGAGTAGCTCCAGTCCTTAGCAAGTTTTGGCTCCTCACCAGGCCTCAGTTTCCCTACCTTTGAAAGCCTTTGATTATTTCTGAAGGTGATTCTTGTCCTCACCTCCAGCTCCCGGTGAGACCGCGGTGAACCTTTTGATGGGCGCAGGCCTGGTCTTGAAACCCCTCCCTCATCAGCGCTCTCTTTCCCCTCCCCCACCAGCCAGAGCCAACGGGCCGCCCCTCCTCCCACCAGCTCTTGGGCCTTTGACACTAATTGATACGGAGTTTCCCCCTCTAATCCTGCCTCTGCCTGGGGCCCTTGTTCCTAGGGCATCTGCTTGGTGAGAGGAGGAGGAGGCAGGGCCGACCGCCACCCGCCTGTCTGCCATCTGGTCCCCTTCCCCTCCCTCCTCTCAGCGCCACCAAGAGAAGTCTGTAATGAATCCGTGGCCCCCCGCCCAAAGGGGTGGGGTAAGACCGGTCGCACGCTGGCGGTCTACACACACGCGCACACACATACACACAGATGCACACTCACTCGGGCACGCAGCTTGTAGATACAATCATTAGCAAAGCTTTTGTGCGGCCCTCCCAGGCCTGCTCCAGCTGAACAGCTGCTGGGAGGGCTCCGGAGCGAGATGCTAACAGGAGGGGAACTTTAATTATCCCACCGAATGGCATCTTTGGCAGACCCCGGGGACTGGACGAGATGGGGAAGCGGGACCGGAGTAGGGGAGAGAAAGACAATTAAACTAGAGCATCCCAGGCAAGAAAGTGATGGGACGATGGGGAAGCGGATGGGGAAGGGACGGTAGAGGCTCACCTCTGCTCCCTGTCTCAGAGGGCCAGATCTCTCCCACCCAGGGGCTGAAAACAAGAAGATTTGCGAAAATTACCGCTTTCTTCTATTTTTCTGACTGAGGTTACCCTACATGAATTTCTCTGCCTCGGCCATCAGGGCTGCCTTCTAAAAGCTTGGCATCGGCTGGGCATGGTGGCTCACACCTGTAATACCAGCACTTTGGGAGGCCGAGGCAGGAGGATCACAAGGTCGGGAGTTCAAGACCAGCCTGGCCAACATGGTGAACCCCCATCTCTACTAAAAGTACAAAAAAGTTAGCTGGGTGTGGTGGCAGGTACCTGTAATCCTAGCTTGTTGGGAGGCCGAGGCAAGGGAATTGCTTGAACCCGGGAGACAGAGGTTGTGGGGAGCCGAGATCGTGCCATTGCACTCCAGCCTGGGTGACGGTGCAAGACTCTGTCTCAAAATAAATAAATAAATAAAATAAAAATAAAAGAATAAAATAAAAGCTTGACATCAAGAGCAAGCCTTTGAACTCCTCACTCCTGGGTCTAATTTAGTTTTGCCCCTTGCCAGCTGCGTGACCTTGGGCCAACTACTTCACCTCTCTGAGCCTTGGAGTTCTGTGCAAAATGGAGATCACAGCAATACCTACTCACTGGGTTGCCAAATCAGTTAATATCATTAATTTAACAGCAAATGTCCACTGAGTGCCTGCTGTGTACAGTCACTGTGCTAGAAGTCAGAGATACAAGAGAACATATGATGGGGGTGGGAATGCAGAGAATAAACAAGGGAACCAACTAATGTAAAAAAGAAAATTGTGACTAAGGCCCAAGTACTAATTGCTTCAAGCGATGTTTTCAGATGTTTCCCCTTTGGCTCCTGTCAGAATAATTTTTTCCCTGTCTTCCTTAATTCCCTAGCTGATGTTCATTACTCCTGTAACTGGATCCCATAATATTCCATGAGTGTTTGCCAGCACGAGTGTATTTTCTTTGTATGAGAAGCTCAGTGCTTGGCACATAGTAGGCTCTCAGAAAATATTTTCTTTTGTTTGAGAGTCTCATTCTGTTGCCCAGGCTGATGAAGTTCAGTGGCGTGATCTTGGTTCACTGCAACCTCCATCTCCCAGGTTCAAGCGATTCTCCTGCCTCAGCTTCTTGAGTTGCCAGGACTACAGGAGCCCACCACCATGCCCGGCTAATGTTTCTGTCTTTATTAGAGGGGTTTCGCCATGTTGGCCAGGCTGGTCAGAGTGCTAGGATTACAGGCATGACCACTGCACCCAGCCTCAGAAAATATTTTCTGAGATGAATCATTGGAAACTCCACATATATTAAGTGGTTGAAGATGAAAAGTGCCAGCCCTTACATGGGAGGACAACAAGGGATTTGTTTGAAAATTCTCTTTGTTCAATCAGGGTTTAAATTACACATTTTATACCTTCCAGATTGGTCAAAACTAAAAACAGTGTGGTAATACCACATTTTGTGAGATGTCAGGGAATCGATACACTCATACATTGCTGTTGAGAGTGTAAACTGTTGCAGCTTTTTGGGGATACGACATTACAGCATTTACCAAAAATTTTTTAAAATTTGACTACTCCATGACCAGCTCTTGATGTCAATACTAAAGGAAAAAGGAGGTGAGTTCAAGAGTGTTTATTGCAGCCACGTTTTTATCAAGAAGAATCTGCAAACAGCCCAGATGCTCTTACTTAGGAAAATAGCTAAGTACATTATGAAATATGCATAATTATGGAATACAACCAACAATTGAAAAAAATGTAGTAAATTAATGTGTATTGATGTTGATCTCTAAGAGATTGTGACAGGAAAAAGAAAACTGTGGGATGACACACAAATTGTAATGTTATTTTATATGCGTATAAAAAAGCATTCTTGCTATCTACCTATATATACAAAAGAACACTATATACTGTATATAAATATATACGTGTAGAAAAATGGTTCAAAGGATGTACACCAAACTGTCATTGACAGCATTACCTATGAAGAAGAGGGGGATATTTTAGCTTTATCTCTGTGACTTACATATTTAATAAAAATGTTTTCATAATTCACAAGCTTTCCTCCTGTATTAGTTGTGTATATAAACATGAATTTGAAAAAAAAAAAGAGAAGAGTAGGTGGAAGACACATAAATGGCAAAAAACAAATAAATGAAGTCCTATGAAGAAGATTAGATTTCCGCAGTCAGGTTTTTCAGCCTTGGCACTACTGACATTTAGGGCCAGCCAGATAATACTTCCTTGTGGGGAGCTATCCTGTGCACAGCAGGATGTTTAGCAGCATCTCTGGCCTCTACCCACTAGATGTCATTAGCACCACCCTCCCTTTGGGCTATGAGAATCAAACATGTCTCTAGACCTTGCCAAATGTCCCCTGGGGAGCAAAGTTGCCACTAGTTGAGAAACACTGATCCAGAGATACATTCGATCTACCCCTAGATGATCCAGTCAGAAAAATCTGAAATGCTGAAAACATCAGGACCATTAAGACCATGTTTGCAAATCAAGAGATGTCTAAGACTTTGGAAAGTAAAAAATAAAATAAAAGTCACATAGGTTTGTGTCTCCTGCCTTCCCATGGGTTTGGGGAGTGGCAGAGCTGACAGTGAAAGGAGTGTGTGATTGGAGTCTGACAATGCTAAGCTCCCTGAGTCTGTCCGTCCTATAAAACGGGGAGACTAGTGCCATTGTCAAATGTCAGTTGTGGGCATCTTAGTATTCACAGCTTGAGCCTTAGGATTGGAAGACCTGGTTGCCAATGCAAGCTGGGCAACATTGGGCAGGCCACTTTGCCTTCCTAAGCTCTAAGCTCATCTGTAAAATGGGGATGATGGTAGTATCCATCTCATGGGCTGAATTTGAGGATTAAGTAAGATAACATCTGCAAGCATTTAGCACCGTCCTGATCTCTAGCTAAGTGCTCAGTAAACGGTGTGTTTGTAAATTGTATATTAGTCGGTGTCCTGATATAAATCAATAGTTTTTACATGGCAAAAGAGGACCAGAGTTTTTCTTTCTCACCTCCCTGGGATCATAGTCTGGGAATTCAGATGTCTGCCTTGAGTGAAAGGGCACCATTCATTTCTTTGTGCATCAAGGGTTTATAATTTGCTGACCAAGGGCCACTTCCTTAAGATAGAGATGAATGAGTCCTGCCCCTGCAGGGATGGAAACGCTGCATTGTAACCTGGCATCTGAACTGGACTCACCTGGGTGTCTTTTTCATCAAGGTTGCCATGATGTAACTCCCGAGAGGATGTCCCCTGACTTAGCAACATTCCTTGGAGACAAAGCTTTCTGTGAACTCTGTGAATTCTTCTCTCCTGACCACATTCCCTGCCCCCATACTCAGCCTTTCCTCGCTTTGGAGCTATGGGGCAAATTGATAACAATCGTAAGAACACAGTTTTCTCTTGTTCTTCTCATTCATCTACTTGTCTGTTCTTTTCTTTCTCAACTAACAGACTCCCCTAAGATGATCTTTGTCTGCCACTGAGTCCCCCTCTCTTTCTTTAAGGGTACGCCTGCTCACTGAGCCAACTTCTTCCATCACCCACATGTGAACTCCATCCTTGTTCTTTAACCCATGATTCTTTGATATTTCTCTGCAAAGACCCTACGATGTTCCTTTATCTTC
Organism: Cacajao melanocephalus; assembly: GCA_963573385.1. NCBI lineage: Eukaryota > Metazoa > Chordata > Mammalia > Primates > Pitheciidae > Cacajao > Cacajao melanocephalus. The sequence goes on from CAUYLG010026657.1 coordinate 47,049, forward strand.
ATGTGGTCAGATACTTCTCACTTGTGCATTTCTGCTTTTCTTGTCGCTATTGATATCTCCTCTGTTTGGTGATTGTCTCTGTTGATATTTACTACGTCTCCATTGACTCCTACCCAAGACATAGGCAGACCCAATTACCTTCTAAACATTAGGGAGGACACCAAAGAAAAATCTCACCAGGTGTTTTGCATCAACCTGGGAGGTAATGCTATTTACTCTCAGCATGCACTAGGCCACAGGTGGAATTAACAGAAGGAAAGGTGAGCACTAGATCACCCTCTAACATCTCCAGATAGGTCTTCATGTGAGGAAACATTAATGTTTTCTTAACTAAGTAAGTGACATGATCTTCAAGAATACTAGATCAATGTTTGCACGTGAGTAACAAAATTTTGAAGTCGATCAGGCTTCTGTGTCATTTTGCCCCTCCCATAGCATAAAGAACATCAACAACAACAAATCTGTAGCATTTCCAGTTCAGTAATGAGAAAATCAGGCCCAGAAAGGTTGAGCAATTAACCCAGTGTAACACAGCCACAAACAGAACTTGAACCGGGGTTAAGATTCAGATGATCTAATTTTCAGATTTTAAGTTCAACACTGAATTATCTGCTTTCTGCTAAATATTTTGTAAATGAGTTTTAATCTTAAAAGTAACACATGGCAATGGTTCATAAAAAGTACTGCAGAAGTACAAAAAAAAAAAAAAACCAAAAGTTCCTTCATCTTCACTTTGTACTCCTTTCTTTTAGACACAACTACTACTGTGCTTTCTAATGTATTCTTCCAGAAATATTTTATATGAAAATACAATGTATTATGCTAGGAAACTTGCCTTTCCTTCTTAACTTTGTGTTTTTAAAATATATGATTTCATTTAGAACTACCCTGTTATTTTTTAAATGGCCACATTGTATTTGATTATATAGATGAGTCATTTATTTAATCAATATCCTATTGATTTATAATCAGGTTGTTTTCAAGATTTTTGCTATAATAAACAATACTACAGTAAACATTTTGGTACATTTATTTTTGCCCACCACGGAGGGTATATCTATACTATAAATTCCTAGAAACGGAATTATGAAAAATTTCCAGAAAATGATACTGTCTCATTGCCCACCCCAAAGTGAGGAGGCTACCCTCCCCTTCTTCCCAACCCAGGGTATGAGAATCATTTTATTTGACCGTTACAAGTTGGGGAATTATCAAGCTCTTTCATCTATCTCATTCTGAGAATTAGAAAGTAGTGTATACTTGTTTTAATTTCTCTTTCTTTAATGAGTGAGGGCACAGGTCTTTGCATGTTTGTTGACCATTTTATATTTTGCTATGATTACCTTTTCATGTCTTTCATCCATTTAATGGAATTTGATTATTCGTTTTTTAATTTGTAAGAGCTCTTTGCATATTAAAGGAATTATTCTTCAGTTATGTGTGTTGCCTCAAACTTTGTTTGTTTCTGATGAGTACAGAGATTTAGAACAGACCAAAAAAATTATAGGTAGTTTTTAGAGAAGGGATAGGAATTAAAATGGGATTTTACCTCCCTCCCCAATCCTCTCTCTCGCTCTCTCTCTCTCTCTCCCAAGAATGACTTGCTGTAACAGATGGAGAGCTGTGAGTCAGAACAGGTATGAGGCTCTAATCTCTCCTCCTGCTGGACCTGGGTTCAAAGGAAGGCACGTATTAGAGGAAAGAAAAACTGTCTGCAAGGAGGCTTGGGCTATTTCCCAGATCCAAGCTGCAGTTGGCAACGTGATCCCCATTCCCAAAATGCCACTCCATGTTTTTAAAGACTAGACACAAAGTAGCATATGGCCTACAAGAACCCTGCAATTTTTAAATTTAGGAAGGCACAGGAAGTGAGGAGGTGAGAAGGGAGGTACAGCGGGCTCCTCTGGGATTATTTAGCTTCAGAAAGTTGGGAAGAGATGGGCCTTTTCTGCTTCATAAGCGACCAGCTTGTCCCTGCCCACTGAAACTATGGGAGTATCTTATGATTACATACAATTCCATTAAAGCAAAAGTACCCTGCAACCCAACTACACCCCTTCTAGCTTGGAGAAACGTGCCCAAGTGCTGTTCAAGAAATTTGTTGAAGAACTGAGTGATTTAACTGATATTTATGGCACCATTGCTGTAACTGTGAGAAATTATGAATAACCTATGCATCCAACAAAAGAAGAATTAATAAATACTAGATTGTGATCTGCCAATAAGATGGAATGCAAGGAAGCAGTCAAAATGAATGAGGATGAACTATAGGTGTGGATATGAGAAGATGACCAAGGTGTTTGTTGAGTGAAAAAATGGCAGCCACAGGTAGATATGGAGAGAGTGTAACACTGAGGACTCCAGGATCATCTTCTGCCTCCCCAGCATATAATCAATCCACCAGCAGGTCTGTCAGTTGTAAATAAAGCCGGAATCCCTTTTTCCTCCATCTCCAGTGCTATTGAACTAGTCAGAGCAGCCATCACCTCTCAACTGGACTTACAGAAACTGTCTCCCAAAAACCCCACTGTGTTGACATTGCTCACTCCCCGCGGAGCGGAGCTGCATGCAGTGGCCACAGTGATCAGTTATAAACCACACCAGTCTTAGATCGTTCCTCTGCTCAAAACCTGTGCTGCTGTGCTCTGAATGAAACCCCAAGCTCCTGTCAAAGCCCCAGCCCCCACGTTCCTTCCTCCTTTGGCCCCCACTCACCCTTCTGCCTCCTGCAGGATGTTCCTCAGACACACCATCCTTATTCCAGGCTTAGAGTCCTCACACTTCACCCTGGACTGTCCTTCCCCCTGATCTGTGCATGGTCAAGTCCTCCTCACTCTTCTTCATATCTCAGCAAAATCATTGCCTTCTCAGGAAGGCCATCTCTGACGACCTATAGTAGGCTGAGTTGCATGCCCTGCAAATTCACGCCCACCAAGAACCTTTGAATGCTACCTTACTTGGAAACAGCGTCATTGCTGTTACATTGCGGATATAATTCGTTAAGATGAGGTCACACTGGAGTAGGATGGGCACTTAATCCGATATGACTGGTGTCCTTGTGATGAGAGGAGAAGACACAGATGTGGAAGGAAAACAAAGGCAAAGGCAGAGGTTGGAATGATGCTGCCACAAGCCTAGGAATGCCGGAGCCACCAGTGGCTGGAAGAAGCAATGCAACATCTTCTTCTAGTCTTTGGAGGAAGTGTGTTCCTAACACCACCTTGATTTTGGATGTCTAGCTCCCAGAACCATGAGAGAATATCTGTCAGTCATTTTAACCCACTCAGCATGTGGTACTTTGTTACAGCAGTCCTAGGAAATGAACACACTCCACCCATCCCCCATTCAATAACCACCTTTTACATCATGCTCTATGAGGGGACTCTCCCTGGAAATAAATAAGGTGTGGTTTTTGCCCTCCAGAGTTCAGGATTCAGTAGGATGTAATTTTTTAAAAAAAGAAAAAATAGACTGCTACACTTCCCCAAAAGAACTGTTTTCTAATCAAGAATTGTGAAAACCATATAATAAAGACTTTGTATTTTCCCTTTGTCTGCCAGGAGACTCATATATAAATGTATGGTTCAACACTCATCACCCTGGGAAAGGCTAGACCTTACAGATCCCTGTTCCATGTTCCCCTCTATCCCCCTACTGAGTGCCATTTATTTCTTCTTGATTCTGACTTTGCATTGTTTGTTTGTATTTTTATCTATTTTACTACGTTGTGAGGGGCTTAGTGGTAGTTTTCTTTTTTCCCTTACAATATCACGCTATGGAAGTGCTTGGGACAGGCAGGGTGGTGTACTGCAGACAGGCAGGCTGAGTCTGAACCCCAGCTCTGTCAGTTCCTGGCTGTGTGACCTTAGTCAAGTCACTTCACATTTCTGCACCTCCATTTTCTCATCTGTAAAATGGGAATTAAATATTACCTACCTCATAGGATTGTTGTGATAATTAAATGAGATTATATTTGTAAATACTATGGGGTCTGGAATATGAAAAGCACTATTCTGCTTGTTAAAATAATAGCAAACTTTAATATCTGCATGGATTGTAAGACTTTTTAAGATGAGGGCATGTCACCACAGCCTAGTCTATAAATCCCCTGAGGTTGTTTTATTCAATTTTTAATCTCCAGCTTTTATGATTGGCACAGGGTGGCTGATTGATAAATCTTCCTTGGATAGGTGAATGAATGAAACACATCAAGTGTGTGGTGGTAGAAAAGTCACTCTCCCTTTTTGGACTTCACTGTTCCCATCTTGAAACTAACATCCCCTTAAAATTTCTTCCAGTTCTAAAATTCCTTGATGCTATGCCTGGAAAGGCACATCGGCATCCCTTTTCCTTGGGTTAGGCATTTCATTCTTTCTAGATATTTACTTTTGGAGCTTTGACTAAGCCCCCTCAAGACTGTCTACTTGTGTGTCTGGGCTGAGGACTCAGCATATACTCAGTGGGCAGATGGCTGCTGCATTCCGTGGGTTGAGGAAGACGGGAAGCAGGAGGAAGCTGGGGAGGAGTGGAAGGGGGTGTCGGGAGTGGGAGCAGGGGAGGAGATGTGGGTGTGGTTATGCAGATGAAAGTGGAAGATTAGCATCTTGGGGACTTGAAGAGGAGTAGCAAACAAGGACTGGAGTCCATTGCGGGGACCAGCCGAGAGTGAAGGTTTCTGGCATCCTTCGGGGAGGGGTCCATCTCATCCTTGCTCTAGCAGAGACCCTCCCTCACCCCCATTGAACATTCTATAGGCTCATGAAACCACAGTGAGCTCACTCTGCCTCGCTCCTCTCAGCTTGTCTGCTCCCACCCACCTGCATGTGGTAGCTCCACTCTGTCCATCCTCTAAACTTGGGCTGACCCGAGTTCAATCCTGGTTCTGCCACATACGGGATATGTCCTTTTGGGCAGGTTACTTAACCCATCTGAACCCCAATTTCCTCATCATTAACCTGGAGCAGAATAATTTAGCGGGATGGTTGTGAATATTAAATAAAACAGTGTTTATCAAAGGCTTAATACAGTGTTGTTGTTAAGCAAAAGGGGCTTACTGCCCCCATGTGCTTTGAGCCAAAACTGTGACACCTACTTTTTGAGAAAAGAAAAGCTTTACATTGAAAGTCGATTCCCAAGGAGACAAGAATCAGACTGAAATCTGTGTCTCTGTGCTGGCTTTAAGGCAATATTTGTATTAGAAAAAGGCTCAGAGGATAGATTCTGAGACTAGCAGGTGATTGGTGGAAGAAAAGGGGGATTTTGGAAAGAGCTTTGGCATGCACAGTTATCTCTGCACGCTGCTTAATGGGTCGCATGTGCAAATTTGAAGGGAGTTAGTATGAAACATACCAAGGAAATTCAGCATGGACTCCAGTCGGCCATCTTGGTTCCAACTGACTTCAGCCAAGGAAGTTTCAGTGTTTCAGCAAGTTGTTCCTTTTCTTAACTGTCATCTTGCAAACTCAAGAATTTTTTTTATTAGGCATTGCTTTCTTTAACTCTTTGGGTCACAGTTTCAGTGTTAGGATGTAGTATGAGCTCAAAACATTACAGCTATTATACTTATTATGAGAAAAAGAGAAGAAGAGAGAGAGGTAGAGAGAAAAACATTTGTTCAGACACATGAAGAACAAGAACAGGAAGAAATGGGTTTAATTGAGGTTGCTGGGTGGCCACTCATATTGAGAAAGAATCCTATGGCTGGTACTCTAGAGTAATGGAAAGAATTACTCTACCTAATTTGTTTTGTTGTAAATTAGAAATTTTGTATCCTCCGTTTTTTAAAAAGTAGGGTATCCCTACTCTCAAGTACTCTAGGAATCATAGAGACCACACTGAACATTCTAGGGAATCAATTCTGCAATCACTCACCCCCAGGAGTGGCTGAAGTTTGTGAGTCTCCTTCAGAATGATTTGGTTGCAAAAAGTCTCAAACTTAATGAAGCTCAAGTGGAAAGAAAGAGGTTTATCATAGGGAACTCTCCCAGAACTGAACCGCTCCAAAATGACAGGGATGGTCCCCAACCCATCATAATCTTCCTGGTCTGCTCCCCAAAGCTGATGGACGGAATCTCCTTGCCACAATGCCACCTTCCCTGCAGAGAGGATCTGATTGGTAAAGGCAATGTGTAAATCAATGTGACATAAATAAAATTCTAATTCAAATGCTCTGGGGGCCGGCTACTTAAATATTTAATGGAGGCTTTAAAAAGTTGAGCCCCAAATCCTTTGTGCAATGTGAATGATCAAATCCTAATCAAAGACACATCAACCACCCCTGGGTTGAAATAATGGGTGTTCGGCAGATGGGGGCTGCCTGCAAATCTGAGCCTGCTGCCTCATTTCCTCTGGTCAACATGGATAGAAAGGGGATTTAAGTTAGTCCCCGAAGCTTCTCAGGACTTGAATTCCTCCGAGCATTTCCCCTCCACCCACTCACTCCAGCTGTGTTTGTTTTAATTTTTTGCTCTCAGTCTGAGACCTCAGACAACAGCAGCTCCTTACCTTGTCTGCTGGCAGCTGCCCAGGCACCCTGTTACCTTCCTAAATTACATTTTATTAACTTGTTACCCTAACCGACATCACCCTTCCTAAGAACTCCCTTCTCTGCCCAGGAACATCCCGTCACAGTCTCCCTGGGATGAAACTGCTTCTCTGAGAAATGAAACCATTGCCCAGCCCAACATCCCCTTCCCTGCTATTTTATTTGAAGAGTAGGGCTCTGTGGTTATTGATCACTTGAGAGGTAGAAAGGGGAAGTTTGAAAAGAAAGGAAACACCAAGAAAACTTACACAGTGGCAGGGAAGCCTGAGAGACCTCATAAACTAGTGGCTTGGAAGCCTTCATGGAGACTCAGATGCTTTGAGAAGCTGGAAAGCTCTGGATGCTTCCCCCCTGATCCCCCCTACAAAAAAATCACGTGTATGCAACAGCATCCAGGATGCTGCTTAACCGTACAGCACCTTCGTGTGAATGAGGGAAGGGAGCTGCTTTCTCTGGGTGGCACAGTGTGATCAGCAGAGTAGGGCTAAACTCCACCCTCACTTACCTTCTCAACAGGGTATCCTTGTGTAGATCAAAACTTGCACCACTGGCAGGGGTGGTGGTGCATGGACCCTCCCCAAGTTCCTCCCTCTGTGACTTAGTTCACATCCCCTTCATCATACTGATGGGACCCTGAAGCCCGGCGTGGGGAAGGGACACTCTTAAGTTGCACAGTGTACCCTTTGTCCTTGCTCTTTTATTTCCCCGCACCCAACATACACAGACAATCTCACCTGCCTCCTCATTAAATAGCCCATTGATTATGCTCTCTCTACTAAAAGGCAATACGACCAGTAAGGTAGATAAAAATCTGTTGTCTAAATATCTAAATTAAATCCTTGTAGAAGAGCTTACATCCAAGTGTCGGTAAACCCAGTGGCCCCAGGCAGGGAGTAGCTATTCGTCTTATCAGTAACTGTCTGAGTAGAATGATCCATTTCAAACAGCGCAAGGAATGAAATCATGAAAAGGATAAGAGTCCTGATGGAGGGGGAGTGAGTCTGAGCTGGTGGCATTGAAAAGGTGTAGCTCAGAGCCAGCAGGCTGTCCTGAAGGGGATCATTCAGGTGTGTTAAAGACAGGCCCGGTGTGAAAGCGCAAATGAATCGCTCAAAATAGATGAGATTTCTCTCCGTGGTAATTGCAAGAGGAGCTGGCGAGAGGTTTTATATCGAGATCACAGAAAGGAAAGAGCTGGGGAAATAAAGAGGATTTTATTTTGGAACCGAGAATGAGGAAGGGCTTTTACAAAGAAAGTGGGGAGAGGGTGTTCTCTTCCAAGGAGGGAATGGCCCTACTGGGTAGACAGGGAAAGGAGATGCCTTTTCGCCCGTAGAGGGCGCTGTAGAGGCAGCGGGAAAGTCCCAGAGATGGTGGGGAGGAGGTGCTGTGATCTGCTGGTTGTCTGGGTGACTGTATCGATTCCTCCCTCTGAGCCCTAGTTTCCTCAAAACCCAGACAAAACACATTCAGACGTCAGGCAAGTCAGGGAAAGGAGGTGAGAGAATCACTGGAGATGGGCGAGGGGATGCTTCTGGACGTTGGGAATATTTTGTTTTCTAATGTGGTAGAAATTGATGGAGTTCTACCTTGATCATTTGGGGCTCGTCTGTAAGTATATGCCAGTTTACTTAAAAGTTTACTTAAGAAAAAAAAAGAAGAAGTGATCCTATGGTCACAGTGTCTCAGAAGAGACGGAACCTGTAGTTCAGGGCAGAAGACAAAACCATATGGAAAAGAGGTAGAATGACTATCAGAAGAGATTGGCCGACTTGAAGCTGTGGAAGCCTGTGCTTTCATCAGTGTAGGGGTTCAGAGAATAAGAACATATAGGATTCCTTGAGTCAGGTGGGCGGGCAGCAATCTGAGCAGACTAGAACTTTCCCAGGACCCAAGATGTGTGTGTGCTCACGAGTGTGCACCAAGTACCCTCCAGTGGTCATTATTGCCAGGTGTGCATTTTGAGGAGGTGCCTTCTCATAGATGACTGAAAATTCCAGCTTTTGTCCCCTCCCACTGGGGACCCCACCACTGAACTAAAGTTAGCAGAAATAGATGTGCTTGTGACTTCATCGAAAGAGGAGAATGCTTGCTGAGGATGAGGCTTCCAGCTTCATCCATGTCCTTGCCAAGGACATGATCTCATTCCTTTTTGTAGCTGCACAGTATTCCATGATGTATATGTAGCACATTTTCTTTATCCGTCTATCATTGATGGGCATTTGGGTTGATTCCATGTTTTTGCTATTGTGAATAGTGCTGCAATAAACATATGTGTGCATGTATCTTTATAATAGAATGATTTATATTCCTTTGGGTATATAGCCAGTAATGGAATTGCTGGGTCAAATGGTATTTCTGGTTCTAGATCCTTGACGCAGGGAGGGGAACAACACACATTGAGGCCTGTTGGGGAGGCAGGGGGAGGGTAAGCATCAGGATAAATTGTTAATGAATGCAGGGCTTAATGTCTAGGTGACAGATTGATAAGTGCAGTAAACCACCATGGCACACGCTTACCAATGTAACAAACCTGCACATTCTGCACATATCCTGGAACTTAAAATTTAAAAAAAAGAAAGCAGAGAATGCTTATTTTTTTTCTCTGATAGACAAGCCTACGCTAGACTCTGATGATTTCACCTTTATTTGGTCACTTAAAAAAAAACCCTTTCAAGACCCACTCTGTGCTGAACACTGGTCTAGATGCTAAGGATCCAATTACAACCATAGTTATTATCGAGTGGGGCCAAAATTCCAGGTAGTGATTTAAGGCAAAGAGATGATCTCCACCAGACTTCCTTCACAGAGAGATCATCCGCAAAGCAGCGATAGAAATGTAAGCCAGCTGCCAAGAAGAACTTCCTACTGTAATGTTAGTTGACTGTCTACCTGATGTGAAGGAAGAAGCTTTACTAGACATAGATTTCATATACCCTGGAGCTAAGTTTCTAGCCATATCTTACCTAATATTGGCAGAAGGATTGTGAAGTTTTGTCACATTGTCACACGTATCTCGGCATTATCACATATATCTCAAACTGAGCATTGCCACATACATCTCAAACTGAGGCTCAGAGAATGTTTACGAATTTAATTGTTTTCAGCTGCAGTTTCCAGAAAACACAAAAATAAGAGAAATGCATTCTCCCACTTCATAGAATTCCAGAGGTAGGGTTGGTTAATTCAGCAATTCAACTAGATTTCAGGTTTGGCTCTGCCGTTCTCAGAGTGCTCATGATGTTTCCCCTCACCACTGCAAGAGGGCTGCAGTGTCTCCAGCCATTGCATGCAGACACAATGAGCAGAACATCTCTTTTTGTGTTTTTTTGAGAACAAAGAAAGCCCTCTCTTGAAACCCCCCAGAATTATACCCCGTACTTGTACCCATGTCAATCACTGGTAAGGAGAATGCACTGTCCGTGATTGGCTTCCATCAGTCAAGATTCATTCTCCGGGGGGGCTGAGGGAGAGCTCATTCTTCTCTGACGCGGTACACAGTCTTTCCCCCAGTCCAAATGCTTGAACAGGAGCAGGATTGTGGTTAGCAATTGCTTGCTCCCCTTGCAGAAGAAAGCATCTGCTGGGCAGATAATGATGTGTCTCAGTGACAAATTAGACACCATGAACTAATTCCCAGGTCACAAAGTGGAGATCAAACTGGGTGATTTTGCACAGAGGTGAGAACGGGGAACAGCTTCATACCTGAGTGGTACAGTTAGTTCTGTTGATCCTTTCTTCCTCCTCAACTTAGTTTCCCCTTAGGTGAGGGCGATAATGGAAGCCAAGCTCCCAAAAGACACAGCAATTCCTTTGGTCCCCATCAAGAGCCAAATGATAAAGAAAGAGGTTGCAGGTCTCCAGTCACATGGCTAAGGGCTGCTTGCTGTGTCCTAGGCCAGCCAAGCTTGAGCAGCCCTTAGCATCAGGCTTTGGGTCTCCCGAAAGTAGCCAGTATGGCCTTCCCAACATGCAAACCAGATTATGTCACACAGCTGCTTAAAACCTTCCAATATCTTTTCATTTCTCTCAGGAGAAAACTCCAAATTCTTATCTTGCTATCCAAGGTCTTGAATGATCTAGTCACTGCCTCCACCTTCTACATAAACTCATCCCTTTTTTTCCTTCCATTTCTTTGTTCCTGCCTCCATGAACTCTTTTCTTGTCTTCATCGTTTCAGACTCCAGCACATAATAGGTGTTCAGTAAATATTTGAATAGATAAATACTGTTCCTCAGCCAAATACCTTACTTACCTCTTCCCCTACACTCCACATTTCAATTAACTCCTTCTCATGCTTTGACCTTAACAAGACTTTCTCTTCTTGCAGATGAGACCTTCCCTGTAATTCTGTCTCATTGCACTCTTGGCTTTTCGGCATATTACCTATCACATTTGTTTTTATTTACTTATGTGATTATTTGTTGAATGCCTACTTTCCCTTAGGTGAGGGTGTTAATGGAAGCCAAGCTCCCAAAAGACACAGCAATTCCTTTGGTCCCCATCAAGAGCTAAATGATAAAGAAAGAGGTTGCAGGTCTCCAGTCACATGGCTAAGGGCTGCTTGCTGTGTCCTAGGCCAGCCGAGCTTGAGCAGCCCTGCTCAAATGCATTGATTCATGCATTTCAAGAGGACTGTTTGACTTTCTGTCTTGTCCTCAGCTGTATTTGCAGTGTCTAAACCCAGCTCCTGGCCCATCATGGGGGCTCAAAAATTATACCTGAAGCCCCAAGAAGGAGTTGCTCTGCTCAATGTCATTCAACATGTTGAGGCTGACAAGGGCCAGAACTCAACTCTGCTCACCCCCAGCTCCAAGTTCTTCGCCAGAGTCCAGCCGTCCTCACCCAAGCTCACCGCTAGCTTGCGGTGTATCTCTGTGTAGTTACCAAAGGTGCCTTCTCTGTGTTGTTGAATTGTAGTCCATGCAGCCTCACTGCAGGGCACACTGGGCGATGGAGGGAACATGGGCTGAGTTTCAGCCCCTACAAGCCCCCTAGGCTGGGCGCCTTCGTGTAACTCAGCAACACACACACATAGAAGCCGTGCTCTTCATAAGCCCATTCTCTGTGTGTATTCTACTCAGCACATCTCCTGGATGTCCTGGCTGCCCCCTCCCCTAACAGACAGCTTGTAAGCTTTGATCTTTTAATCCAGGATTCTCCAGAGCATGATTGACGTGCATTTAAACTGAGCTTCCCTGGGGCTGAGAACTGCTCCTGTCTAAACCCAAGGATGGTCAGGATGGCCAGGCCTCTAAGCTTGATCTTAGTGCCTCAGGATCTTTTCCAATCCCTTTATGTCCAACCCAGGCTGATGCTGGGAGTAAGTGTAACATGAATGTTTTTCAGGGCACTCTATCCTCAAAAACAAGTATTCTCTGTGTCTCCCTAGCCACGTATGGGGATGATAGGAGGAGAAGGAGACATTGGGCCACAAGCACTTACTGTGTGCCAGGTCCTGTTCTGGGAATTGGACAAATGGGGAATGAAAGGATATGGGGCTGCCCTACACAGAGCCTCATTCTATGTGGGGAAGCACTTGAGTCAGAAATTGCAACAGAGACGGATGCGTGCTTTGATGGAGGTTGGAAGAGTGTTCTGGGCATTCAGTACAGAGACATGTAACCCTGGCGGATGGGTGTGAGGATGTGTGTGTGTATTTGTGTGCAGGAAAAGGGAGAATAAAGAATTCCAGGAGAAAGAACACTTACACTGAGATGTTAGCCAACCATGGAGTGTAGGTGGCAATGGTATTGGGGCAGAAGTGGGGGCAGTGCAAACACCAGTATGTAAGGGGAGGTTGTCTGCATTTCCGGAGGGTTGGAGTAGATGGCGCAAGGAGTATGCATGGCACATGAGGCTGGACAGTCAGGCAGAGTCCTGATCTTAGAGGCTTGTTAATCCAGGCCCTTGTCTATGGGGGTGTCAAGACAACATTGCTCATATACGGATTTTACTAAGGGAAAGTGCCCAAAGGAGAAATGGAGAGAGAGGCTGAGAAAGCATCAGACCTCCATGCAAGTGATCAGACTTTGAACCAAGGAGAAAGGGGAGGAAGAAAGCTTGGGCAAAAGCATCCTAGTCTGCTGTGCAGTTTGAGAAGGGTTCGGCAAGGCACTTTGGAAGCCCTCAAACCAAAGCTGGGCATCAGGGGAGTCCCATGTGCCCCTGCCTTAGGTCTGAGCCATCGGCTGGAAGCAACTGTGGGAAGTTTGACCTTCCACAAAGTCAGCGCTCCACTTCAGAGGTCCTGGTGCCCTCTGTGGTTGAAGATTGGGAGGTAGATTCTCTTGACCACCACATCTGGGTTTGGTTTTATTCTAGGGAGAATAGGAAGCCACAGAAGGTTTTAAGCAACTTACGTTATAAAAAAAAATCACTCTGTGGCTCTGGAGGAGTTAAGTAGGAAGAGTTCCATCATAAAATTAAAAAATAAACTGTGTGGTGGAGCTGCTGCTGAGAAAATGACCTAGACTTGGAAGGTGGTAGGATCACATAGAGAAATGGACAATTTGAAGTTAAATTAAGGAGGCAAAATGCACAGAACTTGGTTCATGTATGTGAGCAGTAAGAAAAAGGACTCAAAGAGGAAGTGATGGAGGATGAAGGCCACTTCTATAAGTGTCACTTGTGTGCTAGACACAGTGTATGTACAATGATCTCATTATCACCTCAAAGATCCTTTTTCTAAAAGGCTGGAGAGCAGTGGCACAATCTTGGCTCACCACAACCTCCGCCTCCCAGGTTCAAGCAATTCTCGTGCCTCAGCCTCCCAAGTAGCTGGGATTACCAGGGTGCACCGGCTAATTTTTGTATTTTTAGTAGAGACAGGGTTTCAACATGTTATCCAGGCTGACCTCAAGTGATCCGCCCGCCTCAGCCTCCTAAAGTGCTGGGATTACAGGTGTGAGTCACCTTGCTCGGCCCACAACAATCCTTTCAATTTGGTTCTAGGCATGGCATTGGATAACCCCCAGTTTATCTACAACGCCTCGGGTGATCAGTGTGAAGTAACCATTGTAATCCCATTCTCACCCCTGCAAATGTTTTAGGAATAAGAGAAGTCTGTTGGGGATCTTTGGGGAAAGATTTCTTCTTCTCAAGAAGGAGTCACATTTAGACGGTTCCTTTTTTCCTCTGGACATTGATGTGTGGGCGTGATGTCTGGGACTTCCTGGCATCTTGGAAATCCCGAGGGGAGTAGCTGAGAGCACAGCCCTCTCATCAAGAACAGAAGAGAAAAAAAGATGGGAGGAACCTGCGCCCCAAATGACATCATGGAGCACCAACTAAACCAACGCTAGACACACCCCCAACCCACCCACCCAACCACGAACCACCAGACTCCTGAGATCATGTGTTTTTTAATGGTATGCACCAATGTGAGTTAGGATTTTCTGTTTCTAAACTCATATAAAGTAACAACCCTGTTTTATAGACAAAGAAATAGAATCTTAAAGCCACAGAATGGGTAGGTGGCAGAGGAGGGACACAATCCTAGGTCTTCCTGAACAATCATGTCCATTTCCCAATGGTAGTTTTTTTTTGTGATGTCAACTCAAGTCACCTTATCATGAGAATGCTAGTGATCTTATCTTGTAAGATATTAATATATGGTATGATGAGAGTCAGATCTATAAGCATTCATTGTGCCCTTACTGTATACCCTGCACTATGCAAATGAGCTAGAAGATATCAGCCCTGCTCTTGAAGAGTTTATGATTTAACTGAGGTAAGATGAACACAATTGGAGACTGTAATAAGATAACTTGGGGGGGTACTTATTATACACCAGACAGTGGACAATCATTCAACATCTCTTGTCAGGCTTTACTCCCCACTAAAACAACAGAGTATTTGTTATTACTACCATTGTCTCCATATTACAGGTATGTAGACACAGAAAGGATATGAACTCACCAGAGACCACAAAGCTGGAATAAACGGAATGTAGAGCAGTCTGAGTCTGACTTCAGAGCCTGTACTTTTATAACCACTATACTCTTTTGCATCTCCATATAGAGATTAATTAATGCAAGACAGCATCAAGCTGAGGGGGTATGCACAGAATAATAGCAAAGATTCTTAAACATATATATGCAGGTGCTTTGCACAAGTTGTTGCTAATTCTTGGTGGGTCTCAAACTTCAGCGTGAATCGGAATCACCTGCAGGGATTGTTAGAGCACAGATTGCTGGGCAGTACCCCTAGACTTTCCAGGAGATTTGGGGTGGTGGTCTTAGGATTTGCATTTCTAACGAGTTCTTTGGTGATATTTGTTCTGGGAATCACATTTTGACAGCCACTGCCTTAAAATAACTTCGTGAAGGGTGACTACTCCCGTTAAACAGATGGGAAAAGTGGCTTAGTATAGGCAACTGATATGGTTTGACTGTGTCCCTACCCAAGTCTCATCTTGAATTGCACCTCCCACAATTCCCAGGTGTTGTGGGAGGGACACGGTGGGAAGTAACTGAATCGTGGGGATGGGTCTTTCCCGTACTGTTCTCATGATAGTGAATAAGTTTCACGAGATCTGATGGTTTTATAAAGGGGAGTTTCCCTGCACAAGCTCTCTTCTCTTACCTACCCCCATGTGATGTGCCTTTCACTTCTGCCATGATTGTGAGGCCTCCCCAGCCACATGGAACTGTGAGTACATTAAATCTCTTTCTTTTGTAAGTTGCCCAGTCTCAGGTATATCTTCATCAGCAGCGTGAAAACAGACTATAAGAATACAGCAGCTCCTCTGTCCATACCTTCCATGGGCAAGTTCCAGAGCCAGGATTTGAACGTGGGTCACCAAGGCTCCAAAGTCCATGCTGTGTTTTTGTACCATGCTGTCCCCAGATACAAATGCACCACAAATTTGAGAGGAGAGACAACAGCGGGCTGCACGTGCAGGACAGACTTCTTGGAAGAAAAGGCCTTGAAGGAAAGTAAATCTGAATCAGTGATCCGAGGCGATAGGCAAGATGAGAGAAACACTGGGCTTGCCAAGTTACAACGGATAGATACTTTCCCTGGGGTTTCTACATAGTGGGAGGGATTATGGTGAGGACATGCAGTCAGGATTCCTCCATAAAAGGGGGCAGGAAAATAACAGGGATCTTAGACACAGAAAGGGACAAGAAAGAAGCCACCACGGCAGATAGTACACAGGTGGGAAAATACTATGCCCCATATGCAAAGGTGAGAACTAAGTTACAATGTCTTTTTTCATGAGAGGGATGGGTAGGGATTATATCATCCCCATTCCCTCAAGGAAGAAGGAAGAACATGGCTTGCATATACTACCACCAGGATCTGCTCTTTAATTCCCATTCTAATTTCCTTAATCAAAGCACAGGACAAGGGCAGTCATTTCTCCTTTGTCACTGAGTGGAAAATGATACTATTCTAAGAGTGATTGAAGGTACTGGGCATGTTAAGCCCCGATGAAGACATGAAGATGCAAGCATGTGAGCCAATGGTTCAAAATCTATATGCAAAGGAGGGAAGGTTTGTGCTGTGTGATTGCCAGGATAAGAAAGTGGACCAATGGGTGAAAATTCCAAGCTAATATTGCACTAGAAATTCATGTCATCCATTCAACAACCACTGAGTCATTCAACAATCATTCATTAGGAGCCCTGTCTGTGCCAGGGATGGTCATAGATGCCTGGTGAGTCAAACAGAAGTGATCTTTGTTTTCCTGGTTGGTCTAAATCCATCTTGTCACAACCTAGACTTAGCTTTGAAGTTGAAGTATTTTAAGACCTTTCTCAGTGAAAGAAAATGTAGAGTCACCAACTCACTTTTCTCCTACACGCTTGTTTCTTCCTGCAGTGATAAAATATGTTTTGATGGTGATGGAACTTGCTGAAAATGCCAAAATCACATCACACAGATCCCCTTATCTTCTAGGTAGTGGGAGCCTTGGATTTAATGCAGACATGGCATGGTCAAGGACACAGTAGGCAGACAGCACCAAGTAAATCTGGTAGGAGCAAATTCTAATGTAGGGAAATAGGTTTCTCGGTGAGGATGACCTTCCAGCTAATGGCCCATCCCTGGGGACCTGTGCAGCTGTCCCAAGGCATTTCTGGAGTCTGAGAGAGAAAATCCATCAGCCATTCTTGACTAAGCTGGGGAACATTTCAGCTTTCTAATAGGGCCATTAGCTGGGTAACAGATGAAACGGAACAGCAACAGAAGGGCAGAGGTAACTGAAACGTGAGAGAAAAATGCATAGTGATTTTCCTCATTCTTTCAGCACACATATTTTTCTCAAAATTCCCTCTACTGCCCAGCATTATGAAATGTCAAGAACCAAGGGATTTGGAGAGAGCAACTCAAAGAACCAAGGGTATGACACAGGACGGGAGGAACCTGCCCACAAGGGAGGATAACAGATTTCCATAAGGCAGAGAAGTAATCCAATAGAGCTATTGATGATATCACAGGGCGCCTCTAAACACACTCTCAGGGATTCTGTAAGCCCAGGAAATCAGGCAGAGTGATTTGTGAGCTGCAAGGGACAGTGTTCTAAACAGAGAGTTTTGTTCTGGCTTAGGAATGTATTCCATTGTTGACTTATACTAATTAATCTTGTTTTCTGATTACAAACATAGTAATAATATATGTCTGTTGTGGCAAGTACAGAAAAAAGAATACAAAAATCACCCCAGATTCTATAATTTGTAGGTAAACATTGTTCACTTTTTATTGGTATATCTGTAGTCTTTTTGTTTATGCATATCTGTGTATCTCTTGCAAAATTAAAATCATATTTTCATAGTTTTATAGACCATTTTTCTCACTTAACAATATATCATGAAATTTTATGATGTTTCCCCATATTGTATTTTTCATAAATACTATTTTAATGTCCATATTATATGAATGCATTAGGTTGAAACACATAAAATTAGTGCTATTTGACCTTTTTTAACCTGCAAAAATGATTTCATATGGTTCACCTATATTATAATTGATTTCTCTAGTCTTATTTTTATTGACATTTAAGCTGTTTCCAAACGTTCTCAATTATTAAAAAATTTGCAGTGAATGTCTTTGTGTTTATATCTTTGCACACATCCATGATTATTTTCTTCTGGCAAATCCTTATGCACTAGTTATGTATTGCCATGTAATAAGTTTCCACAAATTTAGCAGTTAAACAACACAATTTTTATTTTACAGTTTCCAAGGACCAGGTTAAGCTGGTTCCTCTGCTTCAAGGTTTCTCTTAGGGCTGCAACCTTGTTGCAGATGGGCACTGGGTCTTATCTGAAGACTCAACTGGGGAAGCGTCTACTTTCAAGATGAGTCAGGTGGTTGTTAGCAGGATTCACTTTCTTGCTGGCTGTTAATCTGACCTCCCCCAATTCCTTGCCAAGTGGGCTCCTTCATAGAACAGCTCGCAGAATGGCAGCTGTCTTCATTAAAGCTAGCAAGGAAAAGAGTCAGATAGTAAGATAAATGTTGCAATCTTGGGTAACTTAACTACAGACACGATAGCTCATCACCCTTGCCATATTCTATTGGTTAGAAGGAAGCCCTAGATCTTGCCTACACCCAAGGGGAGGGGATTATACAAGAATGTGAATACCAGGAAGAAGGGATTATTAGGGATCATCTTGGAATATGCCTACTACATTCTAGAAGTGGATTACTGGACAAAATGATGTGAACATTTTTAGGGTTTTGAGATTTATTGATAAATTGACCCCTGGAATAGCCACATAAGTTAGTCTTCCCATGAGGAGTAAACGAAAAAGCTTAGCTGCCTAAAGTCTCACCAATGCTATCATCATTTTTAAAGTCTTTTCAATTTGATAAGAAAACCATGATATCCTGTGTTTATTTGCATTTATTTGAGAGCTCATTTATGTCTTCTTTTGTAAATTACTAATTCATTATTTTTGCCCATTATAAAAAGCTGTTCAAAATTTTAATAGAATAAAGATTAACCATTTGTCTTTAATGCATATCTTAGATATTTTTCTGATTTTATCATTTGTTTTAAAGTCTTGGCTGCAAAATTTACAAAAATATTTAATTTTTAAATGGTCAAACCCAGCAATAATTTACTTTGTAATTTCTTCTTTTGCTTTTTTTCCTAAAAATTCCACCACCCCCAAATTAGATAATCATCTAAAGTTCATTTTTCAGAGCAATTAGTAATTTTGTTGTTTCATTATTTATCTTTAACTCTTTAATCCACAGTTCATCTTTTCCTCACTCTTCTCACCTGAGCAGTGAGTGACGGTGTGATAATATCTCACAGTGTGTATCCTAATAGAGAATGAGGGGTCCCCTCCCAAGAAGGGGTATTAGAATCTCTCTTGTTGGTATGGAAGGAAAGGATGGGTGTGGAAATATCGATCCTGTTATTTCAGTTTTCTGTATTAATTAAAATTTCTGAGGGAAATTGTAAAATAAAAAAGACAGTAGTGAGCGTCTTTTTCAAGAATATCCCCAGTGTTTCACCATTAAGCATGGTGTTTTATGTAATAAATATTCTTGATCAAATTTATTTCTTGTGTAAAGACATTTCAAATACATCCATAACGAGTGTTGACTTTGGGGAGGAGAGTGTAAATTTAAATGATCCCCATATTTTTTCTTACTTGACATTTTGGAATAAATCTCATTGGTTGTGGACCTCTTTCTCTCTTTAAAAACTTCTGTTTTCCATTTGGCAATAGTTTATTAATAATTTTGACATTTGTATTTAAAGTGAAATTGCTTATTTATCGAGATTAGGGTTATGCTAATCTCAAATACTTTGGGAAGCTTTCTCCTTTCTCTATGTCTTAATATAATTTATGAAGTATAATATTGCTGGTTCTTGGAGGCTGGAAAGATCTTACTCTAGAGTGACCAAGGCCCAAGACTTAACAGAGTTAACCACGTAACAATTCTTTAGATTCTTTATCATTAATAATCTCATCAATCTTCTGTCTTTTATGTTAATACGGTAATTTATGTTTTGCCTGTAAATTGACCATTTTGTTGACAATTTAAAATTATCAGCTGAAGTTATAATAGTCTTATAATATTTAAATCTAACTTTTGATCTGTAATTGTATTCCTAATTATATGTATTCTTGGGTTCTTGCTTTATCCTTGGTTAGATATGATGAATCACCTATTTTATTGTCGATTTTTTTCAAGATCCAGTTTATATATCCATCCTGTTAGCTTTCAATTTTTAAAAACTTTATTAGTGTCTTCAGTTATTTTTATTATTCCTTCCTCCTCTGTTTTAATTTTTTTAATGAAAACATTCAAACACACTCAAAATTAGGGCAAATAGTATAATGTATGCTTCCTCACAGATCCATGAGCAATATACAACAAATGCCAACATTTTGCCACATGTACTTCATCTTTTTCTCTTTTCTTTATACTATTTGCTGAAACGTTTTAAACAAAACCCTAGAGATTATGTTATTTCACCCCTACACACTTCGGGGTGCATCTCTAAAAAATACTTTTCTCATCTTCTTAGACACGTTTTGTGTCTCTTCCTCCACCTTACTGGATTGATTTTTCTTGGTTTATTGATTTTTCATTCTTTCTTTTATAATAAAAAGTATTTAACACTATGAATTTTCTACTTAGTATAGAATTAGCAGCACATATTAATAAACTTGATATGTAAATTTCCCAGTGCCAATATGTTCAAAGTCAGCTATAGTTAAAGTTTTCAGTCTTGTTCCAGTAACTATATAGAAGAAACACATACATTCGTATATATCCTTCTGGTGTTTTTGTTTAAATATTTTGGAAACAATTCTAATATTAGTTTGTTTCACAGGTTGGGTTGTCTGGATAGGAAGATATGAGATGGAAATTAGCATGCAGGGGACTTAGGAGCAAGGGGCCTTGGGGTCAAGTGACATTTGTGGAAGGAAAGGAAAGGGAGCAGAACTGAGCAGAGGGAGAAGTTGAGTTGCAAGGAGGTCTCAGCGGAGACCTCAGCCCACCCACAGAGAGCTCTGAAGGACCTTTTCAAGTTTTCTGGAGTTGGGAACAAGAGGACAGGCCTTTATTCCCCACACCAATCATTGAATACAGGCTCAGGAAGGGGACATGGCTTTGGACTCTTCAGTGGGAACAGACTCCGGAGAGGGCTGGCAGCTGATGCTGTCTGCTGGAAGGCCCCTCAGTGGCTGGGAGAATACACTCTTCCTTGTTGAAGACGAATCCGAGTGGGGCATCCCAGTCTCCATCATAGTTGCAGAATTTCTAAGTTTGGTGATTTGTTTGTTTGGTGCTCAAGAATCATGTTTATTCTTGAGCACTGTAAAAATCTAATGCATGCCTGTTACTCAAACTTACTAATTTTACCTACTTGGTTTGTTGAATGTTAAAGCAGCCTAATAAAATGATGATTTGGCTGTTTCTCCTTGTATTTTTATTTTTCGTAGTTTTTGCTTTATACCTTTTGAAGCTGTGCCATTCAATACAGAAACACGTACAGTATTGCATCTTCCTTATGGCTTGAATCTCCTGCCTTGCAAAACCCCCTCTTTCAATATTGTTTTCTCTTGCCTTGAATTCTATGCTTGTGAACATTTTCGCCCCGGGTTTTTTGGTGTGTCTGATAGATCTTTAGCCATACCTTTATTCCTAATCATTTTTTGTCATTTTTAAGATGCATCCCTTATAAAAAGCATACAATAGACTTGGGTTTTTATTTTTGACTCACAACTGAGAACGTTGGTGGTTAGCACTGAAATGTAGCCCCTTTACAATTACAGTCAAAACCAATATAACATCTTGTTTTATTAGGGAAAATTTTCATGCTTCTTTAAACTTTACTTCATTTTCTGTCTCTCATCATATGAACTATATGATTCTTTACTTGATTAATTTTTTACTTGGCCACAGTATATTCTTGAAACATTTTTTCAGAGCGTATAAATTAAAAAATTAACCCTTGCATTTAAAAAATGTGGCTTTGGCCAGGTGCGGTGGCTCATGCCTGTAATCCCAGCACTTTGGGAGGCCGAGGCGTGTGGATCACTTGAGGTCAGGAGTTCGAGACCAACCTGGCCAACTCGGTAAAATCTCATCTCTACTGAAAATACAAAAATTAGCCGGGCTGTGGTGGTGCACGGCTGTAATCCCAGCTACTCAGGAGGCTAAGGCAGGAGAATCGTTTGAACCCGGGAGGTGGAGTTTGCAGTGAGCCGAGATTGCACCATTGCACTCCAGCCTGGGCAACAAGAGCAAAACTCTGTTTCAAAAAAAAAAAAAGTGGCTTTTCTCCTCTTCAATCAGAATATTACCTTCATTAACTATACAATTCTTGGGTCACATTGTTTTCCCCTGAAAACTGCACTGTTTGCATTGTAGAGAAGAAATTTGGGGCCTGCCTGATTTTCTGTTTCTTAGCAGTAACGATT
Source organism: Cacajao melanocephalus (assembly GCA_963573385.1). NCBI lineage: Eukaryota > Metazoa > Chordata > Mammalia > Primates > Pitheciidae > Cacajao > Cacajao melanocephalus. The sequence goes on from CAUYLG010026657.1 coordinate 68,994, forward strand.
CTCCCTTGATTTGCTGGTAGAATTGCTTCTTTGCTATTGAAACTAAAAAAGTTTGACCAATATATTAAGTGTTTGTTGCTTCTCGTCATTTTTTTCCCTGAACTTATGAGGTGCATTTAGTTTGCAGATAGAAGTAATGATTCAGTCAAGCAAAATTTTCTTCACTGTTTCTCAGCACTCTTGCCTCTCTTCCCATTCTACAATTTTGGGTGTTGTGCATCCATGCTCTGTATCTTTTAGTTTTCCTTTTTCATTTCCATGTTTCTAAGTTTTCTTAACTTTACCTTTATTTTTTAAAAATTGATCCTTTATCATTTTCAATCTACTATTTAAGGCTTCTATTGCAATTTTATTTTTAATTGGGTCAAGTTGTTTCTCATTTCCATGGCATTTTCCAGATTTCATAGGTGCCCCTCTCTGATTATACCCTCTGGTTACAGAGATATGATGCCCTGTTTTATCTTATCAGGAACATTTCTAAACCTTTCTGCTTGTAGTAACTGTATATTGTTGAGTCTCCTTCTTTATCCCTTTCTTCCATGCTTGGAGTCTTTTCATATGGCTAAATGTCTTTACCTGCTGGCCCCTACTTTAGAGAGCAAAGTCCTTGCTTCTAATAAATGGGAGGCCTACATGTGGTCTAAGAGGGACTTAGTCCACCTCTGATTGGATATTTCAGGCCACATGAAGGGAAAAGAGAAAACTCTTATTGTCATTTTCCTTTTCCTTTTCCAAAAGTCAGCTGCTTGGAGAGATAAGAGAGACAGAGCCAACAGTATCTTTGGCAAGGAGTTTTGCCTGCATGGAAAAAAACTCTTTTTCTTGTTTGTGGGGAGGCTAGAAGTGGGGTGAAACTTCAGTCAGCAATATCTCAGCAGTGTCCCACATCTTCACACTTCAAATACTTTACAAACCAGTGCCACGGGCTCCACTTATTGTGGCCATCAGCTCCACTTTGCTTTCCAAAGATACCGGTAGGTTCCAAAATTTGATTGCAGTGTCTTTGATAGCCCACCCTGGCTTCCAGGCAGGTGTTTGTGAGGCTCAACGAGGGTCTCTTCCATTTGCTTCCAGGCCATCGTTTTGAGCATACGGCGGCTTGCAGCTGAGCTTGGGCCTCCTTCCACACTCTCTGACAAACCCATACCCTGCTGCTATTTTCCAATGTGTCTTTGGCTGTGAGAGCTTCCCTTCCTCAGCTTCAAGCAGAAACAGAGTGTCTTGAGGTTGAATAAAAGAGTAAGACAGATTTCCCTCTGTGTGTATATTTCACTCATTATCTTGGTGGCAGTTTGGGGACCACCAGGGGAGGGAGATGGATGATACCCGTGAGGAGTTCTTGCTTGCCAGTTAGATTTCAAATAATGTCCCAGGGAATGATGGTCTAGGTTTAAGGGGGAAAGAAAGCGGAAAACATATAGTTGAGTGCAGAAAAGACAAGAAAAAAAAAGAAGACGCTGGACAGAAAGCAAAACGGTCCCGCCAGGTGTTCTGTGATGTCCATATGTGCCTTCTGAAAGTACCCACTGCTCAAGCCAACTGTGTGTGGGGCTCCTAGGGCAGTCCCACCACCCCAACTTGAGCTTCAGGGATATGATGGTGTTAAGGTTACTGTTTTGGGTGGGCTCCTTGTCCATTCTCTTCATTTCAGCAACTCAGACTTCTGGGGAAAGAGGGCACACAAAGAAATTTCTGTCCCATTCCTGAAAGGTCTTAGAAATGGATTGTGTGTGAGAGAGAGAGAGAGAGAGAGCTCTATCAGAATGAATGCCACCCAGACTGCAAAATACCATACCATGTGAGGGGGAAAATGCCCCAGGAGTTAACGATTGTCATCAGAAAATAGATTTTCTTGTCCAGAATGCAAAACAGATAGCAGGGCCTGGTGGGTGGAGCTGATGGGGAAGCTGGGAGGCAGGGGGGAGACACAGGGTGTCACCAGCCCTTCAGAATGATGATTGGATTTCTGTTGAATGTTTTGTGGTTGTCTGTAAGCCTCCCCCATCACATTACAGTCTGGATGAAAAATTATCCACCAAGGAAAATAGATCTGCGTGAATCAAGATTTCATTGCCAAGGGCCAGGTTATCACATGGAATTTCTTTGTGGGTCAACACGGTTGATTTATTTATATGTGTACCCTGTGGGTGTCTATTAGGCCTCCTAGACGGTGATCACCATGGGGACAGCTGGCTTATATATATGTGTTGCTGGGGATGTGGTGGAACTGAAGCTGATCATTTGCCAAAGAGAAGGGGAAGGAAAGCATGGAAATGTATCTGGGCTGCTTCTAAGCACTCAAGGCCAAAGCCCAGATCTAGGACTTGAAATATCTGGGTTCTCATTCTAATTCCATTGATTGCTGGATAAGTAAATTTGAATAATAGCATCACCTTGCTGAATTTCAGTTTCCTCGACCGTAAAATGAGGATAGTAATATTCAATGCTGAGCCAGCAGGTCAGTGAGGTATTATGGTGGCTGAAATACTATAGAAATGACTAACTTGGGTAGGGATTAATAATGCGATTGTGTCTGTTTATTTAGTCATTCAACAAACACCTATTGAGCAATTACTATGGGCCATGCACTTTGGTAGGTGCTGGGGAGGACAGCAAAGATCAAGTAGGCACAGCCTCTGCCTTCTTTGTGTTGACAGTCCAGCGGCAGAACAGATAAGTAATTCTCCTCTACTTTGCTAATACACTTGATTTTTTATCCTTGAAACTAAAATTTTACCAAGATTTCTAGGTGTTTGTCTTTGCTCATGATTTCTTCCTGGAACTTGTTATGTCTGTTTGACTTGCAGATAGAAGTTATTCTCAACTCAGCAAAGTTTGCTTCACCATTTCTTTGTGCTCTTTTGTCTCCTTCTTGTCAGACAGTGTCAAGTGTCCTGGATTCGTGTGTCACGTTTCTTCGTGTTTCCTCTTCATTTTCATGTCTTCATGGGGGACTACAAGAGGGTTCTGTCCTCAGGAATTTGCTAGTCGTAGTCCCGCTGCCCAGTTAGATCCGATGTGTTATCAGCGATTTGTAGAAAAGCATTATGATTCTCTCTCACTGTCCCTTGGCCTCCAAAAACTTATGAGAGCCAGGAGCATGTAATTGAGGAGCTGAACAGGCCTGAAGAGGCCCAGCTGATCCCTTGAGGTGTAACATCACCTATTGAGAGCAGATCTTGTCCACTTCAGCTTTACATTGCAATGCTCAAAATGCAAGGCTACTGAACAGGGAGCTGAAGAAATGAAGAAAATCTGAGCTGGGACTGGGTTCAAACATAACAGGCATCTTCTCAGCTCTTACTTTTTGAAACACGCTAACAGTTGGATCAAATCAGCTCTCATCACCAAAGTGGAGCACCAGCACCCCATGTCCTGCCATAGAGTTTTCCCCTGCTCTCACAGGGGAAAAGATCAAAACCAAGCTCAGTGGTGTTGCGGTCAGGGTTGATACAACCACACAGTATTCCAAGAAAGCACCGTGTATGTCACAGTCTGTGTAAATGGCTTGCTCTTGAGTACACGCAAGGGCGTCTTTTGGAGGGCCTGGCTGGGGTGGTCCTTGAGTGATGGAATTATGGGTGACATTAACTGTTTTCTTCTCTTTTTTTTTCCTGGGTATTTCAAATGTCCTATTATTTTCACATTTTTCCACTAGTATTATTATTTGTTTGTTTAAGGAGTTTAGTAAATCACTCATCACCTCAAAGTTTGAACCAATATGCAGTGCGGCCACCTGATCCCTGTTGGTGTAGGACTTCTCCAGTCTTAGCACTGAAAATTCCATATCTCAGATCTCCCTCAGTCTTAGACAAACTAAGATTGTTGGACAACTTACCAAGGTGGTGTATAAATCATGCAGCAGATTAATAACCAAACAAAAACCACAGAGTATTATAAATATCCAGTGCTGAACTTGAGAAGGCTGCAATAGAAAATGTGACCTGGTTCTGAGGCTGAATTAGGACATTTGCCTTTGATACCTGAACTAAATCCTGAAACCTGAGACCCACATTTGCAGGTGTGGCTGGAGAGAGAGGGAGAGAGCTTTTCTCAGCCACCCATACACCAGGGCAGGAAACAGCAGGTGAAGCACACATGTTGACCCACATGCCAATAAAGCCTGTCCCAGTTATTTCCATTCTCTGACTGTTAGGCTGCCAACTTCCTCATAGAAGGGAGTGAATATGGGGAGGACAGAAGGTCAGAAATGGTAGTTATATTGAACTTTCCCCACACGGAGAAAGAGTGGGTAGAAGTCACCTCCCCTAAGGGTCAAGACATATATGTGAGCAAAGGAGAAAAAAGGCACCTGTCCCAACATTAATAACAAGAAGGACAATAATAGTAATAGCAGCTACTTTTTATTTTTTTATAAGTTATTGGGGTGCAGGTGGTATTTGGTTACATAAGTTCTTTAGCAGTGATTTGTAAGATCCTGGTGTGCCCATCACCCAAGCAGTATACACTGCACCATTTTTGTTGCCTTATCCCTGGTCACCCTCCCACTCTTCCCTCCAAGTCCCCAAAGTCCATTGTGTCATTTTATGCCTTTGTGTCCTCATAGCTTAGCTCCCACTTATGAGTGAGAACATACAATGTTTGGTTTTCCATTCCTGAGTCACTTCACTTAGAATAATAGTCTCCAATCTCATCCAGGTCACTGCAAGTGCTGTTAATTCATTCATTTTTATGGCTGAGTAGTATTCCATCATATATAGATATATATCACAATTTCTTTATCTACTCATTAACAGATGGGCATTTGGGTTGGTTCCACAATTTTGCACTTGTGAATTCTGCTGCTATAAACGTGTGGGTGCAAGTATCTTTTTTGAGTAATGACTCCTTTTTCTCAGGGTTATACCTAGTAGTGGGATTGCTGGATCAGATGAGTTACCCTTTATTTTCATTTTGGGGGAGAAGGAGTCTCACTCACTCTGTTTCCCAGGCTGTCACACAGTGGCATGATCTCAGCTCATTGCAACCTCCGCCTCCTGGGTTCAAGCAATTCTCCTGCCTCAGCCTCCTCAGTAGCTGGGATTACAGGCAAACACCACCATTCCCAGCTAATTTTTGTATTTTTTAAAGTAGAGATGGGGTTTCACCATGTTGGCCAGGCTGGTCTTGAACTCCTGAACTCAAGTGATCCACACACCTCAGCCTCCCAAAGTGCTAGGATTACCCGCATAAGCCACTATGCCTGGCCAGCTACCCTTTATTAAGTACTAATTATATCCAGGTATCATGTTACATTTCTTACATATATTAGCTTATCTGATCCTTAATAATTCTATGAAAGGTACTTATATTATCCCAATCCCTCAAATGAGGAAACTGAGGCATAGAGAGGTGAAGCCATTTGCCCAAAACATCCAGCTTATAAGTGCAGAGCTAGGATTCAAATCCAGTTCCATGTGGGTCTAATTAGTTGGAGTCACACCTCTAAATTAATATGACTTTGGTTGAGAGCCTTAACTTGTTGATGCCTCAGTTTCCTCATTTGTCCAATGAGGATTATATGTCTTGATTAATCTTACAGAGATATTCTGAAGATCCAGTGAAGTGGTAGGTAGGAAAGTACTTTTCACATCTTACCCATATAAATTATTTTGACATAACTTACATAATATCAATGGCATTTGAGTTTCAAGAATAAAACGATGAGCCATACGGGTTTAAAAGACAGCCCTGCAGTCTGGATCCCATGGACATTTCAAAGTTGCACTCTGTGTTGAAAAGCAGAGTCAGGTGATAAGATGAGGCTTGTTTCCAGACCAAGATCTCTGATCTCTTTAGCTTTTGTAGGATGCCTTTGTATTTTTAGAGAGATCTGAGATGGAATGGGTACAAATGGAGTCTAACCAATGCCCCACTTGATTCTTGATTGAAAATCAGGTAGTGTTGAGACTCCTATTTTTAGAGAGGGAATAGTGGGACAGAGGTGGTTAGATGCTCTGGATGGCGGTCACAGAGTGACGAGCATTCTCAGTGAAAGCGGGAGAATGCCACCTGTCTACAAATAGCGATCTGAGCTCCATCTTCTCAGCATGACTTGGTCCCACCAGGGGCCTTGCTTTAAGGCAGTGGGGAGAGGGTGGTGACAAATCTCTCCAGAACCCTCTATCTTTTGGAAACTTTAATGTCATTTGTGGTCATAGAACCAACTTCAAGAGCAAAGAATGACCTTGGAAATCACCCAGTCCAATGCTGTCATTTGCCAGATGACAATAGTCTTAGAAAGACTCCAAAACTTTCCCAAGAACACAGAGTTAGTGGCAGAGCCAAGAACAAGAACTCAAGTCTCTTGACTCCCAAGTCAGTGGTCTTTTCACCTAACTGCCCTGTAATGAAGTTTGAATCCCAAGTTGAAGAAGCGGGTTGTACGGTGAGGTGGGTGGGCTAAAGGGCTGTAGGTAGGCCTGGTGGGAGAGGAAAGGAGAAGGGGTCAGAGGGTGGGGAAGAAAGAAAACCAGAGGAAAAAGAGGAGACATGTAGAAGGAATGGAGAGGCAGTGACAGAGAAACATGATTTGCAATAAATAGGAGAGATGCTATGAAAATTACTTTTTGAATGGTGTTTAATTGGTTTATTAGTATAATTCAGTTGCAGTTCGATTTGATTCAAACTTCTGATGTGTGTGATCTGCCACCCACCAAGGACACTGCCAGCCAAGCAACAGCAAATGGTAGATCTGAGGGGAAGAGGGGATGGTGGACAATGGAAGATGAAAGAGAAGGAGAAAAAAGGAGAAAGCAAGAGGGGATAAGAGGAGGAAGAGAAAAGAAAGGAGAAGAGGAAAGAAGGGAGGGAAGAGGGAGGGAAGGAAGTGAGAGTGGCGGAGAGATTGGAGCTGAGGAAAGAGAAGAGAGGAGAAAGAAAAGAGGAGAGAAAGGAGATAAGGAACAAGAAAGAGAGCCAGAGCTGGGGGCATGTGATAGAGTGATTAAGAGAGGCGTGAGAGGGAAAGCAAGGAGCTAGAGGAGTTTGAGAGAGATGAGGGAAAATAGAAATACAGCAAAGAGGCTGGCAAGGTTGCAGAGAAACAGGAACACTTTTTCATTGTTGGTGGGAGTGTAAATTAGTTCCACCATTGTGAGAGACAATCTGGTGATTCCTCAGAGATCTAGAGACAGAAATACTGTTTGACCCAGCAATCTCATTACCGGGTATATATCCAAAGGAATAGAAATCATTCTATTATAAAGATACATGCATGTGTATGTTCATTGCAGCACTATTCACAATAGCAAAGACATAGATTGAACCCAAATGCCCATCAATGATAGACTGGATGAAGAAAATGTGGTACATATACGCCATAGAATACTATGCAGCCATAAAAAGGAATGAGATCGTGTCTCTTGCAGGGATGTGGATGGAGCTGGGAGCCATTATCCTCAGCAAACTAACACAAGAACAGAAAACCAAACCCATGTTCTCACTTCTAAGTGGGAGCTGAACAATGAGAGCACATGGACACAGGGAGGGAAACAACACACTAAGGCCTGTAGGGATGGGGAAGGGAGAGCGTCAGGATAAATGGCTAATGTGTGCTGGACTTAATACCTAGGTTATAGGTTGATCTTTGCAGCCAACCACCATGGCACATGTTTACCTATGTAACAAACCTGCCTGTCCTGCACATACATCCCGGAACTTAGTAAAATAAAATTTAAAAATAAATACATACATATATACAGCAAAAAGAAGTTTAGGAAGACCTGGGAGACCAAGGAAGTCAGTGGGGCACAGAGCAATAGATGCTGAGAGACAAAAACAAAGAAAGGACAAAGAAAAAACAAAGGGCATGAGGAGAGAAGAAAAAGGCATTGAGGAACAGTGAGTTGCAAAGACACACACAGACACACACACACACACACACACACACACGGCCCTGGACATCTCCTGATGCCCTTGAGGACCCATTGGCCAGACATTCCTCAGACTTCTGACATTAGGGTGGCACCAGGAGCTGCCACTCTCCAGGCTATTTTCCAACCCAGGAAGACTTTCTATGTCAGTGGTGTTAGTCCCTCCCCAAACCCTCTGGTGACAGAAGTGGTCCTTAGATGCAGCTCCTGGTGAGTACCTTGGCAGATGAGGAGGACGGGCTTGGGCAGATACAGACAGTAGCATTTCAGAGCTGCACAGGCACAGAGTTTTTTTTAAAGCTAATCCTCTTCCTATCACAGATGGGGAGACAGGACTCCAGGGAGGGGAATGGAGTCAGAGGCAGAGCTTCCTAACCCGTGTGTCCTGCCTCCCAGAGCTCCCACAGCAAGCTCTTGGTACAGTGCCATGCCATGGTTATGGGCACAAGCTTTAGACCCAAACAAACCCAGCTGTGTAGACTTGGCCACGTCCTTTAGCCTTTCTGAGCCTCATTTTCTGCAAAATGTAGATTGAGACAGTTCCTAGGTCATAGGGCTGATGGGAGGAACCAGGGAGATAAAAATGTGTGGAAAATATCTAGAAAAAAAAGCCTGGCACATACAAAGTGCTTGATATGTTATGATTTTTGCTATTAATAAAAGAGAGCACCTGAGACCCCCAGCAGAGTTGGAGTGAGGGTTCTTCTCAGCTAAAATTTCAGAAGGGCAATGGGGGCATCGTGGGTATGAACATGAACCTTATGCATCAGAATGCTTGGATTTGGTTCCCAGCTCTGCCACTGAGTGGCCTTGAACAAGTTAATTACCTTGCTGTGTCTCAGTTTCTTCAGCTGTGAAATGGGAATGAAGCTAATTCCTACCTCACTGGATTGTTCATGAGAATCAATACAAAGAAAGTACTTAGAATAGGGTCTGACCCATAGTAGGTGTTAGATTTATGACAGCTCTCATTGTTAGTATCATCACCGGGCTCAGCTATATGGATGTGGGGACTGAAATCCAAAAGGTGGATGCGCCCAAGGTCACATGCAGTTAGTGCAAAGCTGAGATTTGAACTTGGATCTGCTTACAGGCTCAAGACTTCCCAAGACTCCAGAATCCCTGTTCAGAAACCTTTCCACATTGCCACACTTTCCAAAGTGGAAGACCCACCCCCCACCCCTTCCCCACAGCCAGCACCACATGTCTTGTTTCTTCTGACTTAACCTTTAACCATACCTTTGATGAAAATGCATCCCTTCCATAAGGAGAAAGGGCAGAGTGTATTATCATCAAGACTTAAGAACTCCCAGAACTTTGTCTCTGTCCCTTACACCCCACACTCCCCTTACACACACACACACACACACACACACACACACACACACACACACACACAAATGCCCTGCTTCTCCATCTGTAATTACAGAAGCCAACTAGATGTGGCTGCTGGTAATTGGTTGGGAACCCTGGCTAGATTTTTCTCCAATGCCGATTCCAAGGACCTGTAATTTTCACTAGCGCCGCGTGACTTTTTATGGAACTGAGAGATGCATGGCACAGCTAATGAGCTGTAATTCTGAAGAGCTTCTGCCTTGATTGGGACTAATTATTTTTTATAAAGAAAATAATTAACAATCCAGGCGACCCGCCGATGGGGAAAGGATGTCTGCTTTGGGCACCATTACACCCCAGGGCTGGGTTTTAGAACCTCTTGATCTCTTCTCAGCCTTGCCTGGACAGAGTGAAGGGGAGCAGTGATCCTGTCTTCACCCTCATCAAAGAGCTTTTGCCATGGGTTCCTAGGGACGGGAGGAGGAAAGCTGAAGTCTGACCTCAGCCAAGAAAAAGAGATCTCTTGACCTCTGAAATTCACCCAGAGAATCCGGGAGCTGGAGGGGACCCTGGAGCTCTGAAATAAGTCTCACAGTCTGGGTTTGGATTCCAGATATCTAACCTTAACTTCTTTGGGTTTGGGGTTGTTAGCAGGCCCTGGAAGAATTTTTTTTTTATTTTTCTGAGACAGAGTCTTGCTTTGTTGCCATGCTGGAATGCAGTGATGTGATCTTGGCTCACTGCAACCTCTGCTTCCCTGGTTCAAGTGATTCTCCTGCCTCAGCCCCCCAAGTAGCTGGGACTACAGGCACACACCACCACGCCCAGCTAATTTTTGTATTTTTATTAGAGACAGAGTTTCTCCATGTTGGCCAGGATGGTCTTGATCTCCTAACCTCATGATCCGCCTGCCTCAGCCTCCCAAAGTGCTGGGATTACAGGCATGAGCCATTGCACCCATAAAGAAGAATTTTGTGTGAATTAAATGAGACAATCTGTGGAAGAAACATCTAGAGCTGAATGGAGACATCTCCTAAATGGTTTTTTATAAATGATTCACAGTTCAACATCATCATTGTGCAGTAAATGCCCAAAGAAGGGAGAGCGTTTAACCAAGGACACACAGTTTGCAGCAAAATCAGAATCAGAACCCATGTCTTTTGAGGCCTCTGTGTTACTGTTTTCTGTTTGTATGTTTGCTTTTAATTTCACCATGGTGAATTCTCCATTATCCTGTTTCTCTGAAATATCTTGAACACTGATGATATGGCCCTTATTTAGCCTGAATTATCTGAATAGAACTTGGTCTTCTATTTCACAGGTGTAAGGAAGCAGCACAGCTTGGAACACAAAAATGTGTGGGCTCTGTCTTCACACAGTTCAATGTTTTATGGCTTGGTTACACCATTTCTTTCCTGGATAATCTTGGGAAAATCTCTGAAACTGTCTGTGCTCAGTTTCCTTTAAAATGGAAATATTAATGAAATTTACCACAAATTTTATTGGGATAGTGAGCATAAAGTGACATTTAACAAGCATGTTCATCTGTCAGCTAATGCCACAATACTGCTGTGTAACAAACCACATCCAAACTCAATATCTTAAGACATTACTCATTTTTTATGTTATTATTAATTTTTTGTTATTTACTTTTTAAAATTTCAATAGGTTTTTGGGGAACAGGTGGTGTTTGGTTACATGAGTAAGTTCTTTAGTAGTGATTTCTGAGATTTTGGTGCACCCACTACCTGAGCAGTGTACACGGTATCCAATGTGCAGTCTTTTATCCCTCACACACCTCCCACCCTTCCTCCCGCAAGTCCCTAAAGTCCGTTGTATCAGTCTTATGCCTTTGCATCCTCATAGTTTAGCTCTGACTTATGAGTTAAAACATTAATCATTTATTCTCACTTTTGCAACTGCGGTAAGTTTATCAAGGCTGAGCCCAGATGGGCTTGGGCTTAGACCTGTTTCACATGCACTCATTCCCTTAGACCAGTGGTGACCTGGGCAAGTTCCAACGTGATGGTAGAAGTGCAGGAGAGGCAAGTGGAAAAACACAGTCTTTTTTAAGGCCTAAGCCTGAAGCTGGTATACTGTCATTCTTTCTTTCCCTACTCCATTGGCTGGAGCAAGTCACATGATCAACCCCAATACTGACAGGTGGACAAATAAGCCAATCCCTAGCAGGAAGAACAGCAAAGTCATATGACAAAGAATGTGGAAGACACATGACAAGGAAGCAGAAGAAAGAACCATAATGCAACCTGCTACGGTACATAATCAACGCTAGCAGTTCTTATAAGAGACAAATATTGCAGCTCTAGAGCTTGAGAGAGAATTCTGCCTTCCATGTGCATACCACTTTGCCGTTTCCAGAGTTTTCCTCTCTCAAATATTCTTTTATGTTGCCCCCAATGCAACTCTAAGAATTAGAACCCCTGTTTTACAGTGGGGACATTGGATCCCAGGGTGATAATGGAGCTTGCCCCAGACCACAGCTGGAGAGGGTGGAAAAGCCAAGACCCAGCTCTGGGTGTCCCTAACCCAGTCCCAAATCATGGGTGAGCCTATGAGTCCAAATGAAAGGAAATAATTCCCAGTGGTCATTACCTTTCTTCTTCTTCCTAAAATCAAATCATCAAGACACATTTATAGAGCCCATGTGATGAAGGTGAAGGAGCTCGATAACACAGTGAGAATAAACATGGATTGTGAGCTCTGGGAGATATCCTCACCACCTGCCTGGGGTAGAGTTCTCCAAGTCCCTCCTAGTATTTAATAGCATGGGGAATCCAAGGCAGAGAAAACTGGGTTCAAATCCTGCCACCCGCTTTCCTTCATTATTTGTACCTGGACATGTGAATTCTCTGAGCGTTTGTTTCCTTACCTGTAAAATAAGGATAATAATAATAGCAATTGCTGCCAGGTGCAGTGGCTTGTAATCCCAGCACTTTGGGAGGCTGAGGCGGGCTGATCACTTGAGGTCAGGAGTTCAAGACCAGCCTGGCCAACACAGAGAAACCCATTCCCTACTAAAAATACAAAAATTAGTCTGGCCTTGTAGTACTTGCCTGTAGTCCGAGTACTCAGGAGACTGAGGCAGGAGAGTCACTTGAACCCAGGAGGCTGAGGCTGCAGTGAGTTGAGATCACAGTAATGTGATCTGTGCTCTATCTCAATAATAATAATAACAGCAATTGCACCAAGAGGTTATGAGGACAGATTCATTCATTCAAGACATATATATTGTATACCTACAGTGTGCCAGACACAGTTCTGGTGCTAGAGATGTAGCAATAAATATAGGAAAGTCTTTGCCCTTATGAAGCTTAAATTTCTGTGGAAGAAGACAGGCTATAGACTGATACACAAGTAAATACACAGTATGATAGTGATAATGAGTGTAAAGGAGAAAAATCACACATGGTAAGGGGGATAGGGAAAGTCTGGTATTGGGCAGGGACCCTGGGTTACTTTTAATATCTGATGTTCAAAAATCTCACTGATGAAGTCACGCTTGAGTAAAGAGTCAAAAGAAGTGTGGGAACAATCCAGGGGACATCTGGGAAAGAGTATCACAGGCACATGCAAAAGCCTGGTGGTGGGTGTATACTTGGCCAGTGTCATTGAAGCAATTTGAGGGAAGAGGAATGTGGTAAAATGAAATTAGAGAAATAACAGGGAGCCAATTTGTACAGCGATTTTTTTGTTATCATAAGCACTTGGCTTTATAATTTGAGTGAGATAGGAAGCCTCGGTTTGAGAGAAAGACTGACGTGATCTGACTTCCATTTGAAAGGATTACCCTGGCTATGGGACAGGGCTCTGCTTTCAAGGGGCTCCTGGGGATTTTTCTCAGCATAGCCAATCGCGTAAACAAAATCCATCCTTATGCCTCTGTGGGCATTCATAAATTTTCCTCTTGAGGTAGTATGTGTGCCTTTTAGAGACCTTGCAGTTCGATGGAGTACATATGGTGGAACTTTCAGCAGAGTGGCAGGCCTGTAGGGGAAGTATCTTTGGTCACGCAAGCTCAAAGCATACATTGCCTTGTATCTGACATAGCTTACCTGTCAGTGTCTAACAGTTTGGTGAGAACAAGAGCCATGTCTGCCATTTTCCACTATATATCCAGTGGGTGGCATCTTGGTTGGCACCTAATGGATATTCAACAAATATTTGTTGAATGAATAGATGGACCTCAAACTTATCTAGAACTGTGCCATTCAATATGGTAGCCACTAGCCACCTGTGGCTATTTATAGTTACATTAAAAAATAAATAAAATTAAATGTTTATTATTAAATGTATTATTTAGTTAATATTAATGCATTATTAAAATTAAAAGTTTTCTAAGTCACTCTAGCCACATTCCAAGTGCTCAGTAGCCACATGTGGCTCCCATATTGGACAGAAAGATACAAGATACAAAACATTTCTATTGTCAGAGAAAGCTTGCAGAACTAGGACAGTGGTTCTCAACCAGGAGCAATTTTTTTCCTCCAGGAGAATTTGGTAGTGGTTGGAGGTGTTTTTGGTTGTCACAACTGAGGGATTGCTACTGGTGTCTGCTGGATAGAAGCTAGGGATGCTGCTTAATGTTTACAGTGCACAGCACAGACCCCCAGCAGTGCCATGGTTGAAAATCCACATTGTAGATTGTCACTCTCTAGGAGAGCCCAAGGATTTCTACCTGAAGCCATTTGTATTTACATAAGATTCTGATGCTATTTTGTGGATTACATAAGATGCTATTTTGTGGGTTACATAACACTGTGATGCTATTTTGAGTGTTGTAAATATGTGAGCTCACATATTTACAACACTCAACAGTTCACAAAATTGAGTTATCCAACGTGATCCTCCTAACACTGGGAGAAAAGTAAATCCAAAACCACTCCTACTTTATTGGGGAAAATAAACAAGGCCCAGAGGTGTGTCTCAGAGGGCCCTGAAATGGGACTCAAGTCTGCAAGTTACAGGAAAGCCGGGTTTTTTTTTTTTTTTTTTTTTTTTTTGTCTTAGTTAAGGGAGAATTTTTCTAAGCATTAGAGGTTTCTGAAAGTAGAGGGAATGAATTTCCTCTTATTGAAAGTACTCTGAGATTACTCCATGGGGCTGTATTTCTCAAAGTGCCCACTAGAGTACAAAAGAAAAATTCCATGACCCCAAATTTCTAAGAAAGACTACACAATACTTTCCCTTCTTTGGCCTTCACATTGCACTGAACACATTAAAGGCACTGATAAGTCCTGCAACAACAAAATCTGGTTCTTTTGCTTAATCTCGTGTTTCTTAATCTTATTTGAGTACACAATCCCATCCCTACTCCATGATAGTAGAGGAGCAAGCAACTACTAACCTATGGTAGAACCAGTGCTTGGTGGAGTACATTTTGGTAAATGCTTTACAGCATCATCAGACCTGGTAGGTAATATCAAACAATCTGTCTGTCTTCTGCATCCATCCACACTTCTATTACTATCCAGGTGACCGTGGGCAAGTTTTGGTATTTGGTGAGAAACATCTAGAGTGTGTGGATTTAGGCTAAATGACTTACCCATGGCCACACAGCTAGAGTGCACCATTTTAGAGCTTGGCTGGCAGTTATTTATCATTTTCCTCTCTCTGCCTCTTGGGAGTCTATTTGGATCAATGTGAAGTCTTTCTCCTCAAGAGGCTGAATCAGATGCAATGTGCCCAATTCATCTGCTTGATGTCACACACCCAAGGGGAATTACATCACCTGCTGTGTTTAGAATAATCACTGTGGCAACCATGGCTTCTCTCGTGGATGTGGATGGTTCCCATGTAGCAGTGATGGGTGCTGGTTCATGCAGAAGAGAGGGACAGGCAGTGAATTTATACTGCTGAAGACCGTTAGCTTTCATGTCTGTCTGTCTGGTAATAATTGTGTGGGTGTATATGTCAACGTGCAATTTGGTGTTTCCAGACTCACCTGGAAAAGACATATATAAACTACAAACTTTCTTTTATAGCTTAGTTTAATTCCAACCAAGTACTAGCATAGAGATTACCTAGGATGTTTAACTGTTGAGAGACAGAGGGGACATGGTATAGTATAGAAAAGGAAGGTCCTTTGGCAATAAATAAATCGGAGATTGGAGTGCTATGTTTTTCAAAGTTCTGTACCCAAATTATTATTTGCTGAGAGATTTGAGGTAGCTGCATAGAAACCGAATGAAATTTCATGGAATCTCATGGTGAGAAAGTGACTGTGCTTTCAATTCACTTTCTCTCCTTCCAATTGTCAAAGAGTTGTCTCAGTTTGGGGCTACTGTGTTTTTAACCACTCTCAACACTTGCTAATCTTCCATTTTTTTAACAAAAGAAGGAGCAGGTGTCAGGCTCAGAGCCTGGGGCGAGTAGCAGCATATAGCTGGAATTTAATAATGTTCTTTTGTTTTCATTTGTATCTATTTTAAGGCCTTCCTCTATTTATAAACAGGACACTTACTTTTCATTTACAATTGTAATATGAGCTTTTCTCTTTAATTACATGTATTAAGTTAAAAAGTAAGTCAATTGCAAAAATAATAATAAGCAAATAATAGTATAGGAAACATACACATAAATGGACAGTAATCATTATTGGTCTTGTGTGAGCAGCTGAGGTTAAAGAAATGCTCTGTGGGAGACGTGGCTTAGGAGGAAGGACACCTGGATTAAGAGCCAGCTCCATCATGCACTGCGTTGCCTTGAGAAAGGCTTGTGACTCTCTTAAGTCTGTTTTGTTGTCAATTAAATGCAGATAATAAATTTCCTAACATCACATAGTCAATGTGAAATAATTATATAAAGCACATAGTAGGGACTCAATAAATGGAAACACCCACTATGTGTATTTTGTGACTAACATATCAGTTTGTACACATGGTGCCTCTAAGGGTTCCACGTTTGGGGTAAAATGACCTTCCTTGTGATCAAAATCCCGACAGTAGTATTTTTTTTTTCAAATTTTGTGTGTATGTAGTAGGAGTATATGTTTATGGGGTACATGTGATGTTTTGATACAGTCATGCAAAGTGTAATAATCACATCATGGAGAATGCAGTATCCATTCCCTTAAGCATTTATGATTTGTGTTACAAACAGTCCAATCATACTCCTTTACTTTTAAATGTACAGTTAAGTTAATATTGGCCATAGTCACCCTGTTGTGCTGTCAAATAGTAGATCTTACTCATTCTTTCTATTTTTATACCCACTAACCATCTCCTCCTCCCTCTACCAACCTCCTCACTGCCTTTCCCATCTGTTGGTAACCATCCTTCTACTCTCTATGTCCATGAGTTCAACTGTGTTTGTTTTCAGATCCCACAAACAAGTGGGAACGTGCAGTTTGTCTTTCTGTGCCCGACTTACTTCACTTAACATAATGATCTCCAGTTCCATTCGTGCTGTTGCAAATGACGGGATCTCCTTCTTTTTATGGCTTAATAATATTCCTTTGTGTATATGTACCACATTTTATGTATCTATTCATCTGACAGTAGCACTTTTTGAGCACTCACTCTGTGCCAGATGCTGTCATAATCTTTAGATATGTATTATCTCATTTAACATCCTCAGTGATTCAGCTAGGTGGGGAATATTATGATCCCACTTCACAGACGAGGCACAGGGAAGTAGAGTAAGTTACCAAAATTGAACAACTAGAAAGTGGAAAAGGCAGACCTCAAATTCAGTCAGTCTAATTCCAGTGTGCATGCTCCTAACCATTCTCAGAAACCAGACTTTCCTGCATTTTGTGGACCCACAGCAAAGTTTTGTTGTTGATGATGAGGGTGATTGTATTAATTAGGAGTCCTTTATGTACAGGAGATATAAGCCACACAAAGCTGGATCCAGTAATAAAGGGGATGAATTGGTTCTCATAAATGAAAAGTTGAATGGCTTCAGGTTCAGATGGATCCAGGAGCTTGAACAATGGCATCCCTGTATTCATTTCATGGCACTATTCCCCACGGTGTTGATTCCATTCTTAGACAACTGTCCCTTGGGGTGGCAATAGTGCTACCAGAGTGCCACACTTTTATCCTTTTTTAGCAACCTCTAACGAAGGACAGTTTTTTCCTAATGGTTTCAATAAAAGTTCCAGAATTGGGTCTCACTGGCTCTGGTTGTCCTGGCTTTGATAGATGCTCATCTCTGAACCAACTGCTGTGGCCAGGGGAATGTGATGTTTAAAATGACCAGGATGGAGTCATGCCCCCTCCCTGGAGCTGGGATGAAGCCAACTCTACTTGCGTCAGATGGACTGAAAGTAGAGAAGGGGCTGGTCCCTCAGAGAAGAATCTGTTGCTTGTCATAACAAGAGAGAATGGGTGCTCAGCAGAGAAAATTATGCCCTCTGTAAAATCTTATTTATAATCTTCATTGAGGAGATTCATGGACCACACAGGCGGGAAGAGACTGGAGTTTAGTCACTTCTCTCCTACTGGTGTGCTCTGTGTCAGACAACTCAATAAACTAGTGGGTCTCAGTGTCTTCAGTTGCTACATGGGGCCAGTAACTCCTTCCCCACATGCCTCGCAAGACTACTCTAAAAAGCACATGCAACGATGTTATTTATAAATGTAATTAACATTGTGGCTTTTTTCCCCTCCAGGGTTTCCATAAGAAACATATTTTAGTTCAGGGCTTTTTTTTTCCAAGTGACAAGTACTACTCTTAAAATCCCAATTTAGTCAGCCTCTGCTGGATTTTGAAGACCCGCCTTTACTCCCCGCTGCAAGACTGAAGTGCCACACATTTGGTATGTACTCAGTAGCAGTTTAAAGGGGGCATGCTATGTGTCAAGCACTGTGCTGGTTATTTTTATGTGCCACCTCATTTAGTTGTCAGATGAGCCTGTTCTGTCATGAGTAATAAGAGGGAGAGAGAATAACACAGGACAATGAACTCTAGAGAACTGAGTTCAAATCCTAATTCTGCCTCGAATAGTAGCAGAAACACGGCAAGTTGCTTAGCCTCTCTGAGCTTCTGTTTCCCCATCTGTGAAATGGGAGCAACATGGAAGCTATCTCATCAAGCTGTTGGGAGGACACAAGGAGTTACTGCATGTGGCAGGCATCTGCTCAAGGTCACAGAACAGGCGTAGATACCTGCCCTTTCTGTTTCCAGGACCCACGCTGTACTGCCTAACAACAGAATCAGATCTCTTCTGGGGCCATGTAGGGACGTCCTTTAGCCTCCAGCAATTGCAGGGTCTCTGGGCCCCTCCCTCCAGTCTATCCAGATTTGCTCTGTACACCCTGGCTACAATTGCCTGCTGCAATGTCTTGAAATAACTCTGCTCTTCCGGCCAGCCCCCCTCTCAGCCTCCCTCCCACAAGGCCCAGAATAGCCATGTACATCCTGGCTCCAAAACAGCCAGCACGATGCTCCCTCCCCTTTGATAATAGCTCAGCTTTGTCTAAGTTCTGGCATCTCCAGGACCACAGTGCCTGGTGCAGCCACAATGAAGCTTAAGTATGCTATGCTATCATGTACAGATGTCATTTGATGTCAGTTACAAGGAGATGCCACCTCATCATTTTACCTGGTTGGTTGACAAGGCAGGAAAGATGATGTTATCTTGCTTTGCTGATGGAGAAACCAAAAGACTAGTGACAAGTCCATCGTGATGGTCTTATGTAACATTCCTGTGAAGCCTTCCCATTGATTAAGACAGCTCACATTTCTGTCTCACTTAGAATCTCTTTGCTGTGACCTGCAAGGTATTCAAGACCTGGTGCCTGCCCATCTCTCTGATCTTATCTTCTGCCTCTCTTCTCCTTTCCCACTTTTCTCAAGTCTTTCTCGCCACTTTTCAGTTTTTCAAAGCCACTAAGCTTTCTCTCCCGCTTCAGGGCCTTTGTGCATGCTGTTCTCTCTGCCTCACTTGTTCTCACTCAGCCTTCTTTTGAATGCATGGCTATTTTTTTCTTGCCATTCAGATTTCAACAATTCCCTCCCAGTTGCTCACCCCTTCTTCTTTCGTTGCACATATCACTAATACAATTACACATATTTTTTTCCCAGAACACTTATTAACGCCTGTCTCCCATGCTAAATTGTGAGTTCCATTATAGTAGGGACCTATCTGTCTTGTTCACTAAGGTTTATGTAGAGCCCACTATAGTACCTGAATCTTGGAATCTCTGGCAGTAAATATTTTTGAAGGAAGGAGAGACATATTTGCAACAATGTTAACTGGTAAGCGACGTCGCTCCCATTCGACAGATGATAAGATATAGGCACAGAATATCCAGGGATTTTCCAAGGTCACCTCAAGGCTAAGAATATAAAAGAAATGAAAACCCACATCCTCAGATTCCTAGGTATTTTTTCTTTCTCTTTTTTCTTTCTCTTTTTTTTTCATTAGGTGAAGAAAGAAATAGTTGTGTTTTTTTTTTCCTTCAACTTTATTTTAAGTTCTGGGATACTTAAAATATGCAGGATGTGCAGGATGTGCAGTGCAGGTTGTTACATAGGAAAATGTGTACCATGGTGGTTTGCTACAAAGATCAACCCATCACCTGGCATTAAGCCCAGTGCCCAGTGTCCACTAGCTGTTCTTCCTGATGCTCTCCCTCCCCCAGCCCCACAACAGGCCCCAATGTGTTATTGCCTCCACCCGTCCATGTGTTATCCTCGTTCAGCTCACTCTTAGAAGCGAGAACATGCTGCATTTGGTTTTCTGTTTCTGGTTAGTTTGCTGAGGATAACAGCTTCCAGTTCCATCCATGTCCCTGCAAAGGACATTATCTTGTTCCATGTTTTGGCTACGGAGTATTCCAGGGTGTATATGTACCACATTTTCTTTGTTCAGTCTATCATTGATGGGCATCTGGGTTCATTACATGCCTTTGCTATTGTGAACAGTGCTGCAGTGAACATACGCATGCATGTATCTTTATAACAGAATTATCTGTATTCTTTTGGATATATATCCAGTAATGGAATTGCTAGGCCAAATGGTATTTCTGGTTGTAGATCTTTGAGGAATCACCATACTGTCCTCCACAATGGCTGAACTAATTTACACTCCCACCAACAGTGTAAGGGTGTTCCTTTTTCTCCGCAACCTTGTCAACATCTGTTGTTTCTGGACTTTTTAGTAACTGCCATTGTTCCAGGGTTTTTTCTATCCCTCACAGCTGCTTTCAGAACAAAGGCACAAAACCCCATGATCTTCCCCAACAGATGCCAGGAAGGACATCTCCTGGAAAATAGACTTTTTGGGCTGATTCTTAACCTATAGATAAAAAAATCATTGAGAAAGAAGATGGGGAAGGAAGTTCCCAGAAGAGGGAACAGTAGGTACAAAGCATGTAACTGCCTCATTTCAAGCACTGGGCATATAATACCTCTTTTCTTGATTTACTCATCTGTTCATTCATTTATTTATGTGATATTTATTTGATATCTACTAGGTACTATACATTTTGGGATGTACTAAAATGCATAAACAAATAATCACATTTAACACATTAGTAACACTAAGTATTAATGAAGTCATTAATAAATAATAAAGATTAACATGTTGTTAACAAATAGTAAAGACTAACAATAATTATTCAATCTTTACTGAGTCCATATTTTGCCCCACATACTGTATTTAGTGCCTTATATGAACAATCTTATTTTTAACCCTCCTAACAATGAGATGGATGTTCCCTGAGACTGGTATGGGAGTTGTCCCCATCTTACAGAAAGGTAGACTGAGGCTTGAAGGGGTTAAAGAGCTTTCTCATGTTACTCAGCCCAAAGTTGGCAAAGCTGGAAATGAAATTCAGGTACTTTGAGTCAAAAGTCCAAGTTTACAATCTATTGGTCACCTTGCCCTTCCTAAAGCCCTTCTATGGTAGAGGGTCTAGCATAATATATAATATTTCTAGTGAAAATGACACGAGCATTCCTTAGAAGTGCCAGCTACTATCAGAAATCTTTCCCCCTTCCCCACTTCTTTTAATGCTTCCTAGAGTGGAGACAAGCCAGTTACTGTCCCTTCTCCCTAGAGAACACAGTCTATCTCTATTTCCCTGCCTCTCCTCCTCTTTCTCCTCCCTTTTTCTTCCAGACCCATTGTTTTTTTAACATGTTTCACCTTCTCTATAAGGCTGCCCCTACCGATAGCAGCTATATTTGGTGCCATCCACCCCACCCTGCAATGGTGTGTGTAAGCCCTGCAGTGAAGAGCTCTGTGATCACCAACCCACCCCCAGCAGAGCCAGACGGAAAAAGTTGCCTTCAGATCCTGCAATTACCCCTCCTTAGATTTCAGCTATTTAGCTGGTGAAACCTCCACCCAACCCTCCTCTGTGCCCAGCAAGCTCAAAGTCTGTGAACAACAGAGCAGCAATTCAGGGTCTCTAGAGCACTCCTCAGCCCTATAACCACTTCTATTTGGGCCTTGGCTTAAGAAATATTGATTCTACCAATTAAATATCACCTTCCCTACCCACCCTGTGCCTTTCTACTTTACGTTCAACCCCCTGTCAACTATGTTGAAAAGCTCAGAGTGCTGTTTTCATTCATTTATTCATCCATTCATTTTGCATGTATGACAGGTCCTGTGCCAACCAGATACAGATACTAGTTAATAACATACTTGCAACCACGAGTTCAGCAGTCAGTTCATATCTGGTTCATCAGCCGGTTCTCTGCTTCATGTCAATCCAATCTCCTGTATGTTGAGGAACCATGATTAGTAGGGTGGAAGTCTGGATTAGGCACTGCCCCGACTTTGTGTAGATTTAACCCACTTTTCCAAATCTCAGTCTGTCCTTTTATTAAATGAAGTGATTGGAGGCTCTTTCAGCTTTGGTATTTCACAAACTAATGGGTATCCAGGAAGAGCAAAATGATATCTGAGAAAACAATGGCTGAAAATATCTGAAATTAATATATGATGCAAAAACCCTTCTCCTTGAGATTACTCACTTTGGTGGACAGATGAACAAAATAGGAGAAAATAAAATAAACTGTCCAGGAAAGCCATGGATCCAAAGCGGAAATGTCTATTGATCTACCACTCTTATCCCACCCTGCTAAACATGGATGGACATTTTCACATGTATCCATGTGAGCATTCCCACACATTTACATGACATGGATAACTACATGTGTGTACATTAACATGCATGCATGTACACACTCAAACTTATTTACACCCTCTTCCATTTACACAAATGCACCGAGGGTCTTTCAGTATCTCCAGTGTTCTTTATGGGAGTCAGATCTCTGAGTGTTCTGCAGGAATTAGTAGAGTTTCTGTATTATCTGTAACTTCTTTCACAAAATCCGTCCCAAGTATGGCTGAAAAAAGCATAAGAATGAGGACTGGGACTTCAACCATGTAACACTAAACTTCTCATTCTATCTTTAACCCTGGAGGATTTCTCCCATATGCTGGGTCCTCTACATTTTACATTCCAAGTTTTCCAACTCCCAAAGGACATGATGACCTCTGAAGACAGCTTCTGGGATGAGATTAACCCACGTCTGCTCTTATCAAACATCTTATCAACCCAACTCAGTGTGAGATGCGAGGAGGAATATAATCCCTACTTGCCAATTAAATCCTGGTCACTGGCTAGTTTGCTTTAAGAATGGAGCCCTGTACTCTGCCACGTCCCTCCCCCACCTCCTCCTGTAGGACACTGGAGTGTTACTTTCTGTTCTCATCTGAGCACGCCTACTCTCTTTGTGCACCTCTTAGTATGGAGTGGGTGTGTGTGCGTGTGTGCATGTATGTGCATGTGCACATGCAACAGCATGTGTGACAAGGCTGTGTACTCAGCAGCAGAAAAGTCCTTGAAGGTTGACGGAATGAATAATGGAAGGAAAACAATCGCCACCCTGTCAAGCCCCAGACCGAAAATTCTCCAAGATCGACTCAAAAATAGGAATGTTTCCTGCATGTTAATTAGCTTGTTCCAAGGGTGGGGGCAGAGTGTCCTTGAGATGTGGTTAGAAAAGAAAAAAGGTGTAGCCCTGCGTGTGCTCTTGGGTGTGTTGGCAGAAGTTCCGCTCAAATCCAGGTGCTTTGTTGATTCATGTCTCCTAGAGCCTGACGGTGGTTCAGCACCAGGGACAGCGACCGCTGCTTAAATAACGGGCTGCAGTGAATCCAACCATGAAAGCACTGCTTGGCTGTTGCAGTCGTCCTTGCCTATTGAATCTACTAGTTACATTACTTTTCAGGTGTCTCTCACTTTTACGGAATGTGTACTATTGAAAAGTTTTGTGTAAATCTATATTTTGTAATGCGATCCATCTTGAAACACATTTATTTATTTCCAAACACTCTTCCAAGGGGTTGAGGCAGGAAGCTAGAAGCTTTTGTCCCTCTGATTTCTAAAAAGATAGATGTTTCCTATAACTTAGTAGTTAAGAGCATGATAGGATATACCAGGATTTCTCAGCAATATTGACATTTGGGGCTGGATAATTATTTGGGTGACTGCTCTGCGCATCATAGGACACTGGCAGCTTCCCTGGCCTCTACACTCCAGATGCTTACACTACAGTTGTCACAACTGGAAAAGAAGATGTACTTTTTAAAATGCCCCCAGAGGGGAAAAAAATCCCACCTCCATTGAAAATCTATGGATAGATGTGCAGTCATGTGTCACTTATAGATGGGAATACATTCTGAGGTATGCATTGTTATGCAAACATCATACAGTGCACTTACATAAACCTAGACGGGATAGCTTACTGTATACCTAGGCTGCATGGTACAGCTTGCTGCACCTAGGCTACAAACCTGTACAGCATGTAACTGTACTGAATTCTGTAGGCAACTGTAACACAACGGCAAGTGTCAGTGTATATAATCATATCTAAATGAAGAAAGGATACATAAAAATACAGTATAAAAGATTAAAAATGGTTCCTCTGTATAGGGCTCCTATTGGAGCTTTCAGAGCTTGGAGTTGCTCCTGGTGAGTCAGTGAGAGAATGGGGAGTGAATGTGAAGGACATTACTGCACGCTACTGTAGACTTTATAAACACTGTCAACTTAAGCTATGCTTTAGAAACTCTATAAAATTAAGCTACGCTAAATTAATTTTTAAAATAATTTTCTTTTTTCAATAATAAATTAACAGCATACTTTTGCTTTTTTAACTTCATAAACTTTTTCATTTATTTAACCTTTTGATTATTTTATAGTAGCACTTAAACACAAACACACTGTGCAGATATAGAAAAATATTTTCTATCTTTATACCCTTATTCTACTAGCTTTTTTTCTGTTAAAATAAATTTTACCTTTTAAACTCTTTTCAGTTTAAACAATTTAAAACTTTAAGCTGTTTTAAACTTTCAAACCGTCTTAAAAACTAAGACACAAACACACACATTAGCCTAAGCCTATACAGGGTCAGAATATCAAGACATCACTAGGTGATAAGAATACTCATCTTCATTATAATCGCATGGGACCGCCATCTATGTACAGCTTGCCATTAACCGAAAGATTGTTATATGGTGCACAGTCATATCTGGATTTGAATCTTGGCTCTGCCACTTGTTACTGGTCCTGAGCAATGGGCTTACCTGATTCATGGCTTTACTTTCTCACATGCAAAATGAGAACCTTTATGGGGCTAGACTGAATAAGATATTGCTAAAACTTATTTAGCAAAGTGCTAGGCACATAGTAAGCCTTCATTAGAAGCCAGTGTCATGAATAGGGTTGTTTTTGTCATTCTCCTCATCATTGTCATCTCAGCCATTTAACTTCAATGGTTTACACTGTCATATTTCTAAAGAATTCATTTAGAAAATGTTACGGGTATCTCCTAAATACTTGGCACTCTGCTAGGCAATAGATGTTTAAAGATGAATGAGTCACAATCTTTTTCCCCAAAGAATCAGTAAGTTCCAGATGTAATGTCATGGTTATCAATGCACATGACTCCCATGGCAAGGTATGCATGAGACTTTATCCTGCATGTATTAGTAAGGACGGGCTTGGATGTGCCATAGTAACAACTAGCCTCCAAATGTCAGGTCAGGGCTTAAAACAACGAAGATTACTTTTCATGCTCAAACTACATGTTCGGGCTGACCAGAGTTCCTGCTCTATGTTTTCCTCTCTCAAGGGCCCAAACTGAAGGAACCATCTAGAATGTCTGTAGTTATTAAGGCAGAGGAGAAGGGGAAAAGGGGAATCACCCTCTTGCCTTAAAGCTTCTAGCCACAATTTTCACACATCAATTATATCCACACCTCACTTGTCAAAGAAAGTCATGGTACCATGCCTAAATTGAAGGGGAAGAGTAAGTACAATCCTACTACATGCCTGGGAGAACCAAGATATTAATTAACAGCCTTAATAACTACCACACAACTATTTTACAAATGCTAGCCATTAGTTTCCTGGAAATATTATGGTAAGAGTGACAGAGTGAGTCTTGTAAGAGTAAAACCCTTCCCACTAATAGAAACAATTCAGTAATTGCATCCTCTGATAATGAGTAAGGAATATCATCACACACAAAGTATAGTGTCCTATTCTCTTGAGAATGAAGTTGGGAGAGACAGAAACAGAGAGAGATGGGGAAATTGAGATTAGTGGAGCCTCTCATCTCCATTCCTAAACCCAGGTAAGAGCCCTAGGCTTTAACATACCATGATCCTGGGCTGTATGCTAAAAACATAAGAAGACCACATACTTAGAAAAGAAAACAAGAGGCAAAAAAATACCCCCACGTCTGGTTGATCCTATTATCTTATGAAAACGATTAACAAGAAAATTTTAATGGGAGCAGGGTGAGAGCAACTCCATTGATTTACAACTCAAATAGGAATAATCCACATAAATGGCCAATCCACACTGTCCATTTCATTTTGGCTACCAAAAGCCCCATTATTAATTCATTTCTAAAGTGATCTCACTCATTCCCTAGGGGTATATCCTGGTAACTATGTGCTTACAATACTCTATTTGATTAAAATTTAACAAGCTATGTTATTGGCAAATAAACTATTTATTTCAGCGCTGTTGCCAATGCCAAAAGGAATATTTCAAACAAAGGAATGAAATTGACACACTAAAGAGATTGCCATTAATAATTTACAATAGCCAAAACAATGCACACATATTTTTTTTTTTTAGTGATGGCATTAGAGTATAAAACCCCAGTGGAGTCAGCCAAAGTCCTCTGGTTTCCTATTTATTAAAAGGGGAAAAAACAAAAACATGAACTTAGGTTGGCATGTGGTGTAGTAGAAAGAACATTTCAGAATACTAGGTATAACCCTGCTATGTGACCTTAGGCAAGCCACTTAACTGCCTCATTTCCTTCTTTTCAAAATGAGGCTAAGGAAAACCTTATTTAAAGCTTAGAGTTTTGTCAGGATAAACTGAGAGAAAATATATAAACGTACTCTGAAATGCAGAAGGCACTTTATAAATGTGTTATATTGATAAGTGCTTCCCTTCCTTGCTCCTTAAACCAGACACCAATTTACCTGGCAGAAATTTTCAGAAAAGGGAAAAAGAGGCTTTTTTCCTAGGATCTTTTTTGGTTGTGTATTGTCAGGAAAAACCCCAAGCAAAGTTCAGCTTCCATTGATAATGAAGACATTGATCTGAGCAAATTGCCCCCATCAATCTTTAATTCTCCTGCTTTACTGATAACAATATCAGTTATTATTTGTTTAGCATTTAACTAACATATACTAGGAATCATGCTAACCTCTCTATATATGTTATGTATTATCTCACAACCACCGTAAGGAGGTGGGTACTATTAACATTCCCATTTTCTAGAAAAAAAAATGAGGCTCACAGAAGTAGGTTACTTGTCCAAGGCCACCCAGCTAATAAGGGGTAGAACTAGCAACTGGGAACCTACCTCAGATCTATCTGGCTCTAGAGCCTCAACTCTAAATCTCCTGTCTCCTTTGGTTCTCACATTGCTTGAGAACACAATGTTCTGAGTTGCCCCCGGCCCAACTCTATCAAGGATGCAGACAGCTACAAGTTAGTTAGATCCCCTGACTGATACAGGGAAACATCAGCCAATTCGAATACCAGGTCCACTTGACTAAGGGTTGTTTCCATTGAACTTCATAGAACCTAACATAATTGATAGCCCGGAGTAGGAGTTTCAAAAAAGATCCATGGGCAGGTGGTTGGATGGACGGTTAGAAGGATGGATGGATGGATGGATGGATGGATGGATGGATGGATGGATGGTTGGATAGATAGATAGATGGATGAGTGGATGGATGGATGGATGGATAAATGGATGGATGGGTGGGTGGATGAATAATAAAATGATAGGCGGGTGAATTAATGAAGGTATTTTCCACTTAATAGAAGGATAAATAGACAACCTGATTTAGCAGCCATGAAGAAATAGCCTCCAATTCCTGTCTGCCTTTGAAGTCTTGCTTGACAAAAAGTAACCCCTCAATATGCCTTACAGGATTTTTGCTATTATTCACCAATATTAGCTACTTGTCACTTTACTGGTTTCAGGCTTTGTGTACCCATTGGAGATATCATTTTTAGTCTCAGTCCTAATGTGTCATTGGCCAAGTGCTGGTTTAAGCTTTTTCTCTGGGTAATAATAATAATGGCTATTATTTATTGAGCTTCTTTTATGTGCCAAGGATTGTAATAAACCTTATACTTGATTTACTGTAAATACACAACAGACTCACAGTGTTGACATTACCAGTCTCATTTATAGATGGAAAAAAAAAACTGAATGAGGTCATCTAATTCTGCCCAGCTTAAAGAGGGAAAGAAACTGGATTCAGCTCTAAGTGAATGCGGTTGCAAATAGGGTTTGTTTTACTCTATACTATTGGGTCTGAAAATGTGGTCCCCATGTCAGCAGAATCAGCATCATTTGGGAGCTTGTTAGAAATGTGATTTCTTGGGTCCCAGTCCAAAAATACCAAATCAGAAACTTCAGAAGTGGGTCTGGGCAATCTGTGCCATGTAACAAGCCCTCTAGGTGTTTCTGATGCACGTTCCAGTTTGACAATCACTGCTCTAGTCTAGAAATGTTGCTTCCTTAGGTTGCAAGGATGCATTTATACTAAATCATCTACAGCCCTTCACCTGATGTGGCTTGTTACCAGCAGCGTTAGGAAGGGAACTTGTGCTGGAGAATGAGTTAGATATCTCCTCCCTCTTTCATAAATACACCATCATCTCTTATCACAATGATGAATTCCCACAAAGGCCTCCCACCTGTCTTCCTGCTCTAGCCCCCCTCCACATAATTCATATGTACATACAGTCACATTCATTCTATCCATACATTTAGTAAAGCCAGGACTCTTTCCCAAGAGTGGACCTGAGTATGTCACTCTTCTACCTAATAACCATCAGTGACTCCCTGCTTCTGTCAGGATAAAGTCCAATCACCTATGCATGGCCTCCAGGCTCTGCAGTCAGCTCCTCCTGCCCTTCTAGTCTCATCTCACAATTCTGTCACTCACTTCCTTCTTCTCCAGTCAGTGCTTTTGCATGTCCATGCCATATTATCCACTTTCCTCCATTTTTTTGTATTATCATGCACCTTGGTATCTCCATCAAATCAAACCTTCCACGAGGGCAGAAACCATATCTGTTTTTCTTAACATCACATCTCTAGCACCTCGCACCATGTCTGACACAGAGTAAGTGCTCAATAAACATTTCTGCACATACAGACCTGGGACCCCATTGCTTCTTATCATATTTCTTATTATAACAACCCTAGTATGGTTCATTATCTTTTCATGAATCTATCAGGTCAGATCTTGGGCTCTAGAAGTCAACAAGCCTGGATTGGAATCCCAGCTCCTCCACCTACACATAATATGACCTTGGGCATGTGATGCAATCTCCCTGAACCTCAGTTTTCTTACCTGTAACATGGAGGTAATGCAGTAGGTGGAGAGATTAAATTAGATAATGCACATAAAGCTCTTAGCACTAGGGCTGGCATGTTAGGGCTAACGCTTCATCTTTATTAAATCTGCCCTCCCCATCTGTATTGCAAGTTCTTCAAATGGTTGACGGCACACACCTTATCTAGCAGATGGTCACAGAATGCAAGTCCACCAGGAATGTCCAAGTGGGGACAGAGCCCAGGACCGTGACAGAGTAACCTTGTGTTTGAATACTAGGGTTTGGATTCAGACTGAGAAATATCTGGCTCCTTCTCATCTTGGCTTTGTGAGCTTGGACAAGTTTCTGACCTTCTCTATACTTCATTTTTCTCATCTGTAACAGTAGTGGGAACCTAGGGCCTGTGTTATAGCTGTTGTGAGACTCAAATGCATGGAGAGCACGTAGAACCATGTTCAGCTTGAGCCAGTAGCACATGGCAGGCGCTGAACACCTGTTAGCTGTCATCACTGTCATAGCTATCATCATCACTATTGTGACCCAGCCTGGGAGCTGCAGGACAAAAAGGGAGCCAAGGCAGGCTTTGTGCAGACTGCTTCTGCCACTAGCCTAATTTCTTTCTCCTTCTCTCTCTCTTTCTGACCTGGTCCCTTCAGCAAGCAAAGAGAAGGTCTGGACAGCTACAGTGAGGGTGGGGACCTCATCCGAACTCCACTTTCTTCTCCTTCTGTGCATATGCAAAATCACTTTGAAAAGCCTCTGTTTCCATGGCTTGGGGAGTTTTAGGTATTTATCTCCCATGCCACAGACCCCTGGGCACAGGAATCCACACTGGCATGACACAGATCTCCAATCGCTCCTGCTCAGGACTTACTCTTTCCAACACCCACCACTGAGATGTCAGGAACAGCTGATGGATTTTCAAAGCCATGAGATAAAACCACACTTGTTCCCATTAATTTATCTTAAAAGGAAGGTGAGGCTTAGAAACAGAGAGGAGGGGGATGTCAAGGAAAAGAAGAAGGTCTGAAGTCTTGGGGGAATCCCTATGGGAGGCATGGGGAGGGGAGGGTGACGAGTGATGATTTGGGGTTTGCCTGATTCCTATTTTAAATCCTTTCCCCAGATATACTGTTCTGGGGTGTCCCTTTTCCTGACTGTGTAGCACCAGGTAACAGGGAATTTAGGATTCTGCACTGAGCCCATGGATCTAATTCAAGGTGGCTGAGGGAGAAAATAAAGAAAAAACCCATCAGGCTTAGGCAGATATCCTTGAAGGAAGTTCAAGGTAAGGCAAAAATAGAAACGGGAAAGCCCTAAATAGAAAAGTCAACATTTAAGGGAATGGAAAGCAAATGGTGGAACAAAGTAAGCGGGTTAGCCTGTTACCATGGGTTCCCACCACTGGCTGGGCACCAGAGCCGCCAGGAGAGCTTTTTATAAATACAGACGCTGGAGTCCACCCCTCCTTCACTGTGACCGATTACATCAGAATCCCCAAGAGTGGGGCCGAGGAATTCATATTTATGGGAAGTGCCTTACATGATTCTGAAGTAGCTCTGCCAGCACGGGCTGTGGACACATGCGAGGAGGCCGTGGATTTAGATGATTAAAATATAATCCTACCAGCTGGCGGCCACAACATCAGCTGGAAGGCACTCTCTAAATCTGACTGAGGCTGAGCCAACATTTTAGAACCTGGGAACAAAGACCCTTGTGTACGAAAGGAGAGAGTGGGTGGCTGAGTGCATCCTCCCTATGAGCGACTAGAGGATGTGGGTTCTGACCTGTGTGAGAAATTCCTGGAGCACCCCCCAGCCAAGGAGATGTAAATCCACCCTCTTCCTTCTCCACTGAAAGTAAGAGAAAAGAATGAACTTTTTCATCTTCTGGGCCAGTTTCATAGAGGTCAGCTTATCTGTTAGATGGTGCGTGGAATCAGAAAGCCACCACCAGGTCACTTAAGTGATGGCTTATGGCAAGCGTAGACCCAGGCATGGTTAGCTCTGTGCATTTCCAGCACCTTTGGAGGATAACAGAAGAAACTAGCCTTGAAACCAGGGAATCTCAAAGTTAAACACCTACCAGGTTCATATAGGTACCATAAATGAGTAGAGTGAGCCAGGTGGGGACTAAAGTGAGTTGTGAATTGTGGGGGATGTGCGGGGGAGGGGCACTGCTAAGCAGATCCAGCCGATGGTTGCCTTGGAAGAGGAATGCAGTCCCTAGCCTCCAATCTTGATCCTTCTTAAAATTAAAATTTGTACACGAAGTATCTTATTTTGAAATGTTGGCAATGAATTTGAGTTTATGAAAAGTCCTCTACGGTATAAGCAAATGTGTCTGTGGCCACCTTCCTTCCAGAAGCTTCTTCACAGAAGGGAGAAAAAAAATCTAGCCATTTTCTACCTGTCCACCAAATGAATGGGCCTTTCAAGCATGCATTCACTCAACATCTATTTATTGGGCCAAGCACTGTTCTAAGCATGAGGGATTCAGATGTGAACAGGACAGACAACAGCCTTCTAAGTTATAGATACCCAGATTTTAGAGTAGGGGCATCTTAGAGTTCACCTATGTCAGCAGTTTCCAAACTATATTCTGGGGAGCTATCTCGGCTTTTGTCTTAAGGAGCAAAGAGAAGGTTGAGTACCCAGATCTCCAAATTACCACCCACTGCCTCACACAGAAGAGTTCCGTTTTTTTGTTTTTCTTTTTTATTTTTATTTTTTTTAGATGGAATCTCGCTCTGTTGCCCAGGCTGGAGTGCAGTGACATGATCTTGGCTCACTGCAACCTCCCCGTCCTGGGTTCAAGCGATTCTCCTGCCTCAGCCCCCTGAGTAGCTGGGACTACAGGCACTTGCCACCATGCCCGGCTAATTTTTTGAATTTTCAGTATACATGGGGCTTTACCGTGTTAGCCAGGATGGTCTTGATTTCCTGACCTTGTGATCTGCCTGCCTTGGCCTCCCAAAGTGCTGGGATTCTAGGCGTGAGCCACTGCGCCCAGCCAAAGAGCTCTATTTTTATCTGTTTTATATGGGGAGGTTTTAGATGGCTACCAAGTCTATGAATAGGAAAACTAAGGACCAAGAAGGTGGCATGAAATGTCCTAGGTCATATGCAAGTAGTTGGTCCCCAAACCAGCAGGAGAAATCATTTTCCCAGCTTCATAAGAGGTAGAATGGACTGAGAAACTGCTGCTTTCATTCCTATTCAATTCATCCCACTTTATGATCCAAAGTTCACCGTTCCACTATCCCCCCGAGTCTGACAGGGTCATGCCTTCCTGACACTGAAATAAAAACTGGACGGCAGGAGACTTCGTGGTGAGATTCCGGGGACTTGTCCCCACTGGTCTGATTTCAGAGATGCCAGATCTTCCCCCTCTTTACTCCACTATCTCTGAGGCTCAGAGATTAAACAGAACAGGGTGAGGGGTGGTACCAGGCTATGAGCTGATG
Source organism: Cacajao melanocephalus (assembly GCA_963573385.1). Classification (NCBI taxonomy): domain Eukaryota; kingdom Metazoa; phylum Chordata; class Mammalia; order Primates; family Pitheciidae; genus Cacajao; species Cacajao melanocephalus. The sequence continues at coordinate 101,549 of CAUYLG010026657.1, forward strand.
AATCTGGATGCTTGGGTATGACCTCTCCTGGGGGGGATGGGTTAGGTGTGTCCCCCCCCCCAGGACTCAGGTTCTCCATGGCAGGCCATATTACACTGTGATATGATCACTTACATGTTTGTCCTCCCACAAGCCTGGTAGCTTCTTTAGCTCAAAGTTGGGGTATGGGCAAATGGCTGCCTGGGGAACAGGTAGGGAAGAAAGCTGAGAGGAAGGGGCTATTTTTAGGTCAACTCCCTCTGAGGTTCTGTGACAGTTGTCACGCCCCCTTCCCCTTATAATCATATGGTTGCAATCATATGGCTTCAATCATATGGTTACAAAGCCCTAGTGCCCAGCACAACCAAACATTGAATGATTGAGAACAGTAACAAAGGGGAGGCAGGATATAGCCATGGCTGGGAGCACAGATTTTTTATGTAAAATGCAGATGTGTGTCGGAATCTTGGCTTTGGCCTTTTCTAGTTGTGTGATCTTGGGCAAGATGCTTACCCTCTCTGAGCCTCAATAATGCGGTTGTGAGAATTAAATCTGTCTATGCTTATAAAGACTCAACACATACGAAACACACAATAAACTGCCACTGTCATTGTAATTTCCATTTGCTTTCTAATATTTTTGCAATATTTTAGGGGAATTAACATGCAACAAAGTAAGGTACAATACTATGAATTTGCACAAATGCAAGCCCCTGGAACTCGCCCTCCATGAAGGCATAAGACACTTCGTCACCTGAAGAAATCTCTCAGGTCTCTCCTTAATCAGTCCCTAATCCCCAGAGCTAATGACTGTTGCCTGTTTTAGAGCTTCACAAAAATGGAGACCCATCTCTTATGTATGGCTGCTTTTGCACAGCGTGGCAGCTGTGAGATCCATCATGCCGCATGCTGTTGTCACTCTTGTTACTTTTCAACAAAGGTCTTGGCACACGTTCTCTCCATCAGACTTTGAACTCTCTGAGGTGAGCTACGTGTGTTTAGGAATTTACCTTCCTGGCACCTAGCCAGTATCTGGCACACAGTCCATGTTCATGAATTATTTGATGAGTGAATGGCTGAGTCTTAGGTGAGAAATATGAGCTCATGTTTCAGAGTAAAGCCCTGCAGCATTTGATCATTGCCTCTGCCACTTACCAACTGGGAAGTCGTCAGCTTCTCCAAGGCTCAGTTTCTTTATCTGTATAATGGGTACTAATAATGGTATTACCTTCCTCATAGGGTTATCATGAGGACAAAAGGAGATAATGCCTTTGCAGACATAATAGTAAGAATTCAGTGAAAGGTGACTGTGAGTATTCATTATTACTCTTCTGTCTGGCCATGCTATTTTAAGAAATGGGGTTCCTTTCCCCCTACTTATTTACTCCAAACTCAAGTGGAAACCAGACTTATAAGGGGAAGGGGGCATGACAACTGTCACAGAACCTCAGAGGGAGTTGACCTAAAATTAGCCCCTTCCTCTCACCTTTCTTCCCTACCTGCTTCCCAGGCAGCCATTTGCCCAGGCACTATTAGTCCTGATCTCTCATTTGAGGAACGATGAGCAAAGGGGGCAGGAAGGCAAGATCTATTTTTTTCCCCAGGCTGTTAGGGAAGGGAGGGTGAAGCTGCTCTCTGAGTTGATTGATGTTGCGCTTGGGGATCTGAATTCTCTGATGTAATTACACTGTGTGCTCCATGCGATAAGGAGATTAATCAGTCCATTACGCAGGGGCTGTTTTACCCACAGATGGAGGTAATTGAACAGAGACATCGGACACCACCAGGTCCTAGCCAACCAGCCAGTCTGCTCCAGTTACAGGCAGGTGGCCAGCCTCTGGGCAGATAGGCTATCTTCTCCAAATAGGAACAACTTCTGTTGCTACCGGTACTAACTAGCTTGTTTTTGAGCCTCCCTGAGGTTCCAGACACTTCACATGCATGAATTCTCACCATTGCCCTGTGAGTTGGCCATGATTCCTACTCCCACTGTACAGAAGGAATAACGGGAGCTCAGCTGCTTTAAGATGTCTGTCCAAAGGTCACAGCATCTGTCAAAGCTCAAATTTGAATTTAGCTCAGGTGAATTCAAAAGTGCTCACAATCATCATTGCTCCCAAAAGAGAACAGAGAAATGAGATCGGGCCAACAGCTAACACCCAACTTGACTACTATTGGGTGATCTGAGTGAGCAGGTAAGATAAGAGGCATGTGTAACACATGAAAAGGAAGAAAAAAATGTGACACTCCAAGGAAAGAATTGAGTCTGGAGCTAGATTGCTAAATGAATTGCCTGGTCTGGGAGAAAACAGGGAAGTGTAGTGAGGCAGGTAGTTAAGAACATTGGGTTTGATCCTGGCCCTACTACTTTTTTGCTGTGTGACCTTGAGCAAGTGACATAACTTCTCAGAGTCTCTCTCTCTCTCTCTCTGTCTGTCTCTAAGACGAAGTCTTGCTCTGTCGCCCAGGCTGGAGTGCAGTGTAGTGGCGGGATCATGGCTCACTTCAACCTCCGCCTCCTGGATCCAAGAGATTCTCCTGTCTCAGCCTTCTGAGTAGCTGGGATTCCAGGCACCTGCCACCACACCTGGATAATTTTTGTATTTTTAACAGAGACAGGGTTTCATCATATTGGCCAGGCTGGTCTCAAACTCCTGACCTCAAGGGATCCACCCACTTCAGCTTCCCAAACTGCTAAGATTCCAGGCATGAGCCATCGCACCTGGCCTCTCTCTCTCTTTTTTGAGACAAAATCTCACTCTGTTGCTCAGGCTGGAGTATAATGACACAATCATAGCTCACTGCAGCCTTGAACTCCTAGACACAAGCGACCCTCCCACCTCAGCCTACAGAGTAGCTGGGACCATAGGTGTACCCACAATGCATAATTATTTTTTTAATTAATTTAATTGATTTTTAAATTTTTATTAGAGACAAAGTCCTGCTATGTTGCCCAGGCTGTTTTCTAAATCTTGAACTCAAGAAATCCTACTGCCTTGGCCTCCCAAAGTGCTAGAATTACAGGCAAGAGTCACTGCACCCGGCCAGAGCCTCTATTTCTCATCTGAAAACTGCATTATAATACCTACCTGGTAGGGTTGCCATTGACTTAAATAAGATAATATATATAAAGTGTTTTTAAAAGAGCCTGGCACAGAGTTTGAGTTCATTATTAATAATGCTGTTTCTGATGGTAGTGGTGATGATGGCAAGAGTATGGCAGTTTCAAGTATCATGAAAATATCCTGCTTAGGCTTAATACTGTTTCTTAACTTCCCTGACTCTGAATGCTTGCCAGTGGACTCAGGAAAGGGAAATGGTGAAAAAAGTCACATTTACTGGGTATTTCTGATGTTCCTGTCCCCATGTATGCCCCTTTACCCACATTATCTCATTCAATGCTTACCATAAATAGCTCCAAATAATAAATGTTCTTTTCAGTGTACAGACAGAGCAACTGAGACTCTGAGAGGTTAAATGGAGCAGAAGCCCCATCTTTGTGATGGTGCTAATGAGGGTCATGGTGTTAGTATAAAAGATTATTGCCCAACTTAATAAATGTTTATTAAGAGCTTATAAGCCCTATGGTAAGGCTACAGTTGCAAAGACAAATATATGACCTGTACCCGATGGGCTTCCAGTCAGGTGGTCTTTAAATACATACACACATTAAATGTATGTATTTAAATGTTCTACAAGAGTAGGTATCACCTCTGGCTCTATATTAGAATAAATTGCTGGGAGGAAGGAGATGCTTTTATAAAGTACCAGCACCTTATCCTCTGCCTTAGAGATTCTGTCTTGTCAGTCTGAGATGACATCAATCAAAGATGGCCGACACAATGACACTTTTAAACCCACCTCCCACCCCACTCTATGATTTTTACAGAAGCCACTGGTCTAGAGGCTTAGGAGATTATTTAAAAGCCCTACACAACACTACAAATAAGCCAATGAATTCACCCCATCACATACACATGACACACTAACTACAAGGCAAGTTGTAGTCCTTGCCCTCATGATATGTTAGACACTTTCTTTTTCTTTTTTTTTTTTTTTGAGACGGTGTTTCACTCTTGTTGCCGAGGCTGGAATGCAATGGCACATTCTCAGCTCACTGCCATCTCCGCCTCCTGGGTACAAGCGATTCTCTGTCTCAGCAGCCCAAGTAGTTGGGATTACAGGCATGAGCCACCACGCCCGGCTAATTTTTTGTATTTTTAGTAGAGACAGGGTTTTACCATGTTGGCCAGGATGGTCTTGATATCTTGATCTCGTGATCCATCCACCTCAGCCTCCCAAAGGGCTGGAATTACAGGCATGAGCCACCATGCCGGCCATTAGATACTTTCTTGTGTTTCACTTTTCTTGGTAAGAAAAATGAATTCCTTTAAGATGGAAGAGAATATGAGGCTAAGCAATGTGGAAGAAGCTCACAGACGGTGCAGTTGAGGACTCACAGAGAGCGGGGATTTGAGTGAGTCCTGATGGATAAGCAGTGATAGAGGCACGTGTCCCTTCTGTAAGGACTGATGGATCATGTGATAATCAAAAAACCAGTGGTTACCATTCCTAAGCTCCAATTGAAATAAATGTTTAATTGGTTCAAAACTTTGAATGAGGTTCATCATTTTGGATCTTTCTTATTCATTTACAAAACATCCAACAAATATTTTTGACACAATGTGCCAGACATTGTTTCTTCTTATTTAAAAAAATGAGCAGGGTAAAAAAATAATAATTTGCTGATATTAATAACTACTCATTGCATTAGCATGAGATCTGTACTGGATGATGAAGATGATGATGATGATGGTAATGATAGTGATGATGGTGGTGATGATGGTGATGATGATTGTGGTAATGATAATGACGATGATGATGGTGATGCTGATAGTGATGATGGTGGGTAATGATGATGATGGTAATGATAATGACGATGATGATGGTGATGCTGATGGTGGTGATGATGATGGTGATAGTGATGATGATGGTGGTGACAGTGATGATGATGGTAATGATGATAATGATGATGGTATTGATAATGGTGATGATGGTGGTGATGACGGTAATGATGATGATGGTGATGATGATGATGGTGGTGATGGTGATGGTGATGGTGATGGTGGTGGTGATGGTGATGATGGCGGTGATGGTGATGATGATGATGGTGGTGATGGTGATGATGGTGATGGTGATGTTGGTGATGGAGGTGATGGTGATGATGATGGTGGTGATATTGATGGTGGTGATGGTGATGATGGTGGTGGTGATGTTGATGGTGGTGATGGTGATGGTGATTGTGATGATGATGATGATGGTGGTGATGGTGATGATGTTGATGGTGGTGATGGTGGTGGTAATGGTGATGATAATGACGATGGTGATGAGGATAGTGACAATGAATGATGGTGATGACAATGGGGATAATGATAATGATGATTACAATGATGATTATAATGATAGTAATGACAATGACAGCTGCCATTTATTGAGGGTTTACTATAAACAAGCCACTGTGCTTAGCATTTTTCATGGATTAACTTATTTAATTCTCCCAATCACCCTTTGAAGTGGACAGTATTTTCATACCCATTTTACAGATGAAAAAAAAAACAGCTTTGAGAGGGTTATTTGCCTAAACTTGTAAGCTAATAGGTGGTGGGGATCCGAATTCCAGAAGATGAAACCGTGGCATCAGGAGAACCCTGCATTCAGACCCAAGATGCCTGGGCTCCTCCCTGCACCCACATGGCTTTGTCACTTCAGGCAAGTTACTCTCCTCTCTCTGCTTCAGTTTCCTCATCTGTGAATTAAGTCTTTGAACTTCTCAGAGATTAAAATGATATCAAAGTTGTAAAGTAAGAAATGTAATAAAAGCGTCTGAGGAGAAAGAAGTAAGGGCTGGTCACACTGGATAGAAAATTTATTTTGGGGAGTTGTTGAGGTCTGGTATTCATCCACAAGGAAGTGCAAGAGTACAGCTGGCACTTCGCTGATTCAGAGGAACTGCTCTCAGGGAGGTGGAAGCCAAACACACAGAATCTCTGTAATCAGTGAAAATGTCTCCATGATTTGCCATTATAATTCTTGATAACAAACTCTGGGGCTCCAGCATCAATACTAATAACTTGTAGGAGGTGGGGGCTAGGAATGGATTAAGAATTTTTTAAAACTGCTTTTTGGCAAAGCACTGGGAAATGTTCTGGGCTCCTAAATTTAAAGGGGGTATTTTTAGCACCTGTAATCAAACTGACTTGCGTAAACACATCTGCTGGAGTACTGACATCAAAATGCCTCTGCTGTATTTGTTGTATATCTCTTGCAGTTCTCCTGAGACCAAGGGAGAGTTTCACTGATTTTCTTCATTTCATTATGCTTTTCCAAATCAGTCTAGTGAGAAAGTCAAATGGGATATTTCCTCTATGTTGAAAGCTGCTGGATCTCTACCTATGCAATGGCAGTAAAATTCTCAAACTTTGGAGAGTGTAAGAATCACCTGGAACTTTGTATAAATGCAGATTCCTGTGCCTTGCCTTCAGATCCTGGGGTCTGATGTAGGCCCAGCAGTTTTTATTTTGTACCATTATCCTAGGTGATTCTGATATAAGTGATCCATGTGCCACTCTGAGAAATTCTGGACTTGGAATTAACACAGTTAGGATTCTGGCTTCATCACGTGCCAGCTATTGACCTTGAGCAAGTTATTTTATCTTTTTGAACATAAATCATCTCATCTGTAAAGTGGGATATTAATGGTACCTACCCCATAACTTCATTGTGAGGATTAAATTTGTCATATTAGCTTAGCACAGTGCCAGGCATGCAATAAATGACCCACAAATGTCAACTGTTATAATTATTATTAATTATAACTAGGTAGGCAAGTTATTTTCCTTTCTGACTTCTGGTTCTGCATCTGCAAGATGGTAATAATTATAATAATATCTTAAAATCAACTTTAATTCAACAGTCATGTATTAAGTGAGAAAATGTCAACAGAGCTCTTAGTACCCTGTCTGGCACATAGTAGCTATCCCATAAATTCAATCACATAGTAGAATGAATGAATTTAATGAGTGGTTCAACAATTACCTTCCATAATCTACAGACAATAAGAGTGATTTTAGGGGAACTTCCTCTCTCCCCAACACTATAAAGTGGACCTTTTCCAGATGCCCAATGTATAGGGCTCTTGATCTCTGAACCTTTACTTCATGGAGTCACTTTGCCTCTCACTAGCTCAAATCCTAGCCTCACCAATTCCCAAAATGCATCCAAGTGTATCCATCTGAGATCTTATTCACTGGATCTGCTTATTGGTGGTTCTAAAGACCCTCCCCTACCCAAAGACAACATAAGCAACTTTAGGGGTGGCAGGTGGAAGGCATGTTATCCCCATGTCTACTGGATATCATCTTTGTGACTTTGGGAAAACCATAGCACATCTCTGTGCCTCAGCCCCCTCCTCTAAAAGGAATCACTGAGGGACTCTATTCATCTCTTATGTCCCGGTATTATAAGCATCCATTTGCCCACCACTTGTGTAGTGAGCTATGAGTTATTGTGGGGCAGAGATACCACCTCAGTCAGCTTTCTGAAGCTCAGGTGCCCAGTTTGATGCTGGGCAATTGCAGGTGCACAATAAATGGGGGCTGGATGCCTGAATGACTGGACAACTGAATCAGTGGTGTTCATTTCCAAGAGCCCTAGTCACTGCTGCACATATCCTTAAAGGGCCAGAAGAATAAGGAGACAGTGAGCCTAGTCACATTCATTCATAGTCAAAAAGGCAAGAAAGCATCCTGAGAGAAAGATGGTGTTGCCAATGGCTCATCTTGCAAGGGGGAGGCTATACATCATCCAGTATCACTAGCAAATCTACACTCATTCATTCCACAAAGTCTTTAAGCTGGGCATGATGGATCATGCCTGCAATCCCAGCACTTTAGGAGGCCAAGGCGGGAGGATTTCTTGACCCTAGAAGTTAGAGACAAGCCTAGGCAATGTAGTGAGACCCCTATCTCTACAAAAAAATTAAAAATTTGAAAATTAGCCAGATGTAGTGGCATGTGCCTGTAGTCCCAGCTACTTGGGAGGCTGAGGCAGGAGGATCGCTAAAACCCAGAAGTTTGAGGCTGCAGTGAGTTATGACCACACCACTGCACTCCAGCCAGGAAAACAGAGTGAGACTTGTATCAAAAAATGGAAAGGTAAAAGACAAAGCGCATCTTTAAGAATGTACTCTGGGCTGGACACCGTGTTGTTAGATTCTATGGACAAAACAGACCGAAAGCACAGGAGAGGGGCTGCAAGCCCAGCCAGGCGAGGGAGGAGTCCAGGAGGATGTGATGCAGGTGTGAGTGACGTAGGGATGGGAGGGAAAGGTGTTGCAAGTGGAGGGAACTGCATATGCCAAGACATGAAATCATGAGAGCAAGAAAGGTTTGGGATGGCACCATCAGGATAGTATTCTTGGAACCAAGGATACAGAAGGAGGAAGCAAGAACTGCAGAAATGATGGGCTGAGACCAGATCATGTCTGGCCTCCTGAGCCACGGTCGGGAGTCTGGACTGTTCTAATCTCAAGGGGAATCCAAACGGTTTTAATGATGAAAGTGACTCAATGAGGTATGCTTTATAAAAACGGTCCTAGCTGCAGTGGACAAGAAAGATTGGCAGGGGAGAGATGGGAGATAGAGAGACCAATTAGAAGGCTACAGTCCAAGATCTGAATAGCAGGGATACTTGTCAGAGCAATTTTTTTGAGGCATTTGGTCTCTGATTGCCAGTGATCTTCCCCGGCCTCGTGTGTTTGCAATGACTCTAAACTGTGCAGAGAAAAGCCATTTAATCATGTTCGCCTGCCGCATTGCACACTTAGCCCTGCCCAGTGGTTGCACACTTTGTCAACAGAATTCTGAGTTGTACTGAAAAGGAAAGAGGACCTTGGGGGTCAGCTACCTCTTAGTAAACCCTCAAAGTATCCCATGTTGTCACATCCTTAAAAAGCCCTGGTTATTATTCCCGATCCTTTCCACCCATGAAACTGTTGGGATTGCCTAGTCAATTACTAGTCAAGCAGGGTAATGTGCATTTCATTAGGAGCCTCTCATTTCAGATACACAAGGCTGTATATGAAATGAAATGTTCTGAAGTTATTTTTTTTTCAGCCAGTGATTAGGTGTTGTAATTAAGAAGGCATTGTGCCTGATTTCCAATCTTTTTTCTTTATTTAAATTTAATTGATTTTCTCCTTAATTTAATCAACCTGAATTCAGCTACCTGGCGCCCCTCTCCACTCAAATGCTGAGGAGAACTCTGATTCTTAAAGATGTACGTCCATACCTGGAAAACGTGGGGTGTCCATCAGTCTTAGCCCCTAAGTTTGTTAGCTTGTATGAGAGATGTCAGGGACCTCGGTGGTTCTAGTTAGGGAGGAAAGAGGAAGAGTTGGTTTTACATCTTTGAAACCTTGCTTTGCTATGTGACCTTGGGTGAATTCCTTAACTACACCGTGCCTCCGTTTCCTCATCTTTAAAATAGGAGAAAAAATATTATCTTCATAGCATTGTGGTGAGTACCAAATCATGTATAATTTTATAATTAACACATATATGTTGCACTTAGAACAATGACTAGAATATAAGTGAAATTACCTGTTATTATTTCCATATCCATTGTCTATGTGGTAACTCATTTAATCCTCACAACAGTGGTCTTAGGTTATAACCATTTAAGGTTATCAAACAGAAACTCAGCGATAGTAAGTGGCTGGACTGAAGTCCTGATGTTAATTCCAAAGCTCACACTCATGCGTTTCATTTCTCCCACCACATGGCTCCTTCTTCCCGTGTTTCCTCTGGAAAAACAAAAGCTTCTGAACTTAAGTTCCTTACTCAGAATCACTCAGCTAGGGGTGGCAGAGCCAGGACCTGAGCCAAAGTCATTCTGGGAGCAATTACTATTGCATTCTTCCTCAGCTATCTCTCAGAGAGAGAGCAGGCAACTGCTTCAAAGCCACACAGCAATGAAGAGCTGTGAAGTACCCCAAATCTGCTCATTCATTAGTCCTATTTGTCTGGATTTTTTTTTCAAGAGTCCAGACGTATAACAGGTGATATTTACCTGCATGACATAGCTCCATGCATAAACCCAAGATCACATGATGTTAACATTCTGAGCACATAAGCTCCAATCCATACCTTTCTTTCCTGTTCAAGAAAGCGTGACAGAATGCAACTGAGGGTAAGGAGCTTTATCATAGAAGGAATTTGGAATCCATTTGCTTATTCATTTCACAAATATTAATTGAGCCTTTACTGAATAGCCAGCACTATTCAAAGATCTGAGAAATAGCTGTGAACGAAACAGACCAAAACACCCTCATGAAACTTAGACTCTAGTGGCAGTAAGGGGCTCATCTAATAAACAACATAAATATGCAAATAATTATATTATATTACAGGGTAATAAATACTATAGAGAGAAATAAAGCAGGAGAACATGTACAAAGGAGAAACATGTACAATGGGGAGGGAGGACTTTTTTTTTTTGGCAGAGTTTCACTCTTCCTGCCCAGGCTATAGTGCAATGGCCCAATCTTGGCTCACCGCCATCTCCGCCTCCTGCATTCCAGCTATTCTCCTGCCTCAGCTCCCCGAGTAGCCAGGATTCCAGGCATGCACCACCACACCTGGCCAATTTTTGTATTTTTCGTAGAGATGGGGTTTCTCCATGTTGGTCAGGTTTGTCTCAAACTCTCGACCTCAGATGATCTTCCCACCTTGGCTTCCCAAAGTGCTGGAATTACAGGCATGAACCACTGCACCTGGCCTGGGAATACCATTTTAAATCACATTTGTATAGGGTTGTCAGGGAAGAAGTATCACTGAGAAGGTTGAGCAAAGACTTGAAGAAAATAAGGGAGGAAGTTGTAGCTATTTGGAGAAGGAATGTTCTAGGCAGGGGGAACAGCCCGTGCAAAGCTCCTGAGGCAGAGGTGTAATTGGTACATTGGAGAACAGCAAAGAGGCCTGTGGGACCAGAGTGGAGAGAACAAGGGGAAAGGAGTAGGAAGTGAGGTCAGAGTGGTAACAGCGGCCAGACTGTGTAAACCTTGTAGTTACTTTGGCTTTGGGGAAGTGATCAGAGGGCTTTGACTGGAGCAGCACCATGATGCAGCTTAATTTTAGTAGGATTCCTCCAGCCGCCTTCTGAGGAACAGGCTGTAGGGAGGCAAGAAGCAGGGAGACCTGTTAGGAGACCTTTGTGATAATACAGGTGCGAGACAATGGGGGCTTGGGCCAGGGCGCTAGCCACGTACAGGAGAGAAGCGATTGGATTCTGAATGTATTTTGAAGTTAACATCTAGATCTGCTGATAGGTCAGAACTGGGGTTTGAGAGAGAACTCAAGGACGATGCCAAGGTTACCTACCACCAGAACAGCTAGGAAGAGCTGCCGTTAACTGAGGTGATGAAGATTCATGTATTTATACCTTTATTTTAATTGGAAACCATTCTCAAGTTTTAGTCTTTAATAATCATTAGTAGCAAAGCCATGGCAGAGCTTACAATTGATCATGACAGATCAGCACGCCACACTGTGGCTGACAGCCACTGGGTCGTTCTGCAGGGAGAGATTGTTTCTCCAGTTTGTAGCATTCCTGGCTCAGGCTTATGGGTCCCAGGAACAGCCTCATTACTCGGCAGGAGTTACTGAGAGTGGGCTGAAGTCCCAGCGGGGGTCTCTAAAGGGCTCAGCATCTCCTTTGAACAGGAGCCAAGACCCTCCACTAAGGGAAGAAGTCCCACACCGTCCCGCCTCTGTTTCTCCTCCTCCTCCATTAAATGTGAAGCCACCCCCCGCCCCCGCTACCACCACACTGGCCTCATCACTTCTTCCTTAGTATTTCCCGTCTTCCTTTCAGCCAGTGTAATTTGGGAAAATGTGGACCTGTAGGGGCTTTGGCAGAAAACATTTGATTGATCTTCTCAAATGGGCTGCTCTCTAGCGAGAAAGAGAATGTGCTTGTGATTTTCCCCCCTTCTTTTAAATTGCAACAAAAGGCAGAATCCTATTTTCTTCCTCAGACTGTTGCAGCACATAAAGATGCATTTGAATGCTGAGCCAAGCCAGCCGAGCTGGTGATTCAGCCCTGGGGGCGCTGTGATGCGATGAAGGCTTCACTTGCTGCCAGCCCTGCACCCAGCAGCCCCATTTGACCTCCTCATCCTGGAGCCAGCCCCACCCCGGGCCTCCAGCCAGGGGAAGCAGTTCTGGCAGAATGAGCAGTGATGGAGTTTCCAGAAGAGCCCTCCAGAGTAGCCTGAAGCAGAATATGTCAGAGAAGCAGGGGTCAGCTTGCCACTCTGCCACTCACTGGCTATATGACCTGGAGCAGGTCAGGTCCTTCTCTGAGCCTTATGCGAGAAGGGTTTGGACTTGGGGACTTTACCATCCTGCCTGATCTTTATGCCCTAAGAGTGCTTGGCAGAGCAGAAGCTCAAGAAAGATCAGAGGAAGGAGTGAAAGAATGTAGGAAGGAAAGCAGGGAAGGAGAGGAGGATTTGGTAAGGGGAGTGAAGGCTGGTGTTTCCTTGAATTCAGGGCCCCCTTGTGAAAGCTCCGGGCAGTTAGGCAACTGATCTTTTTATTGGGGCACCGCCGTGTGCTGTGGCTCTTCAGACCCTACTCAGTGCCTATGCACAGACTAAGTAGGCAATGTTGCCACTGACCTGCCCATATCCCCCCAATGCCCACCATATCTGAGCACACCAACTTGACTTCTGACTCATGGGATCTGCGACTCCTTACCTGAGTGTACTCTGGTCGTCGAGCATTTTCATCTTGCCTCCTTCGGCTTGATCACCTCCTGTCCGTTTTTCAGATTTTGACATAGGCATCACCTCTTCCAGGAAGCCTTCCAGGATTTCTGCCATACACAAGGCAGGAATTAATGTCTCTTTGGAGCAACCTTCAACCAATGACTGATGGGAGCTGGTGGATAAATATCCCAGCTCCCCGGTGTGTAGGCAGAACAACTCTGAGGTGTATGGCCTACACAGGTTCCCAGGATTCCCCAGGGATATTAAGCTGCAGACACCTGCAGTGGTAACTGGCTTCCTTCCCTGTTTCCCTTCCCAGCTTCCTTACCCGAGCATCCTAGGATCATGTCACAAATAAATGACTTACCCCAGAATTCTTGTCTCTAATGCTGCATATAAGGGAATGATCCCATTCCCAAGATGATCAGGGACATTTGCTGGTAAGCTGATGCTTTGGAAAAGGGACTCAGAACCACTGTGCTCAGAGCTGAGCTGACAGTACAGCTGCTCAGAACATTGCTTGGTGCCTACAGTGAACTTGGATTTGTGCTAGAGGAGATAACAGCAGCTGGGCATCTAAATACACAGAGGAGATCCAATCAATAGGACTTGGTCAAGCAGAGACATAGGGAGAAGGCATTAGAAGGGCAGAACAGCACAGACAAGATATAGAATTTGGGATCATGTTTGAAGTCTTGAAAAACATCACTGAGCTATTGCCATAAACCATGCACATTACAAAGTGCATCGCCTCATTGAATCCTCACCACAGCCCTACAAAGTAGGTGCTATTACACTTCCCATTGTACAGGTGCAGGAACTGAGGCAAAGAGAGGTCCATTTATTTGCCCCAGGTCATGTAGCAAGTCTGTGGCACAGCTGGAATTTGAAACCAGTCCTCTGAGTTCAGAGAGTCTGACTGCTGTAGAAGGTGAATATTTGGAGGAGAGGAGAGGGAGGAGAGCAGAGGAAAGGAACTCCTGAACACGAAGCAGAGGGATTCTACTGGTCCTCTGCACCCTGGAGCTGAGGAGCTACCTCTTCTGAAAGGTGAGGGGAAAAGGCAGGCAAATGACTGGACATCACAGCAGGATACTGCGACTAGAGTCGTGCACTATTTCTGTGTGCAGTATCCTCAGGGGAAACCCATCTGCCCTTCTGTACCTGCCTATCTTGGAGAAATTGCTATTACAGATGCCAGTGTACTGGGATTCAGGAATTGTCTCCAGTAGGCTATGTGTAGCCACATTGCTAGTGAAACACACTGCCATCTGCTTCCTGCCCCCTCAGTTAACCTCTCCCTTGCTGGCTTGATTGGGCTATTTCTCTGGTCGGTTCTCTCATTCAACTGATGTTTACTGAAGACACATTTTCTTAGGTGCTGAGGATAAAATGAAGCAGAAGTCTCGGGCTATGCCTCAAAATTCGCATCATCCAGTGTGGAAAAATAGAGAATTAAACAGACAACTGCAATGGAGGGGAATTGTGCACACAGAGAAGGAACACAACAGACCTAGCAGTCAGGGAAGGCTTCCTGAAAGAGGTGACATCTGAGTTGAAATCTGAGAAATGGACAAGAGATGATCAAGTTGAAGTAGGCAAGGTGAATGATGTCATTTTTTAAATTAGCAAACACAAATCACTTACTATTCTAGGCACTATTCCAACAGTTATATATATATATTCACCATTAATCCTTGCAATAACCCTATGGGTAGGTACTATTATTACCCTCATCTTACAGATGATGACCTGAAGCCCAGAGAAGCAGTCAATTGTTCAAGTTCACAGAGTGGAAGCACCAGGGTTTGAACCCAGCAGTCTGGCTCCAGGCCATGCCCTTGAATTTCATGCTCTGCTGCATCTAACAGAAAGAACAAAGACAGCCAAGATGCAAGGGCTTTTCAGGGCACTGCAAGGCCTTCACATGGTTTGAGCATGGTGAGTGAGAAGCAGCTGAGAATGACAAACCAGGAGAAGTTAGCTGGGGCCAGAAATTGAAGACGCACGACAGCCATGTTGAGAAGTTTGGACCTGCCTTGGAGGACTCTGCAGAAGAGAACAACATGATCCAATCTGTACTTTGGAAAGACAGCTCTATCTCCTGCGTGGACATCAGGCTGGGCAGGGTCAGCGTGAAAGCTAAAGGCTGCTCTGGACGCTGCTGCAGTTGTCTGGGTGAGAGACGGTGGTGGCTTAGACCAGGGGGTGGCAATGGAGATGGAGGCTGAGAGGCTTTGGAGTCAGAATGGACAAGAAAGTGAGAGAAAGAGGATGCAGGGTGGTGGCCAGGCTGCTGCTTGGATGAGTAGGTAGCAGGTAGAGGTGACAAGTTGAAGTTTGGTCACATTAAGTTTGAGGTGTCACATGGAGAGGTAGAAATAATACTCAAGCCTCTTCAGGACAGAGAGATGACCAGTAGGGCCACACTTACCTGGACACTTATTGTCACCTCCCTCTTTGTTCCCCAAAGCATCCCAGTTTGGACAATAGATTACATGGTCACCCTAGATGTAACTAACCTGCCTGTAGGCACATCTGGATATTGAAAACATCTGGGTCCAGGCTCCACCTCCTTCATACACACACACACACACACACACACACACACCTGGATACATCCTATATATCATTTGGACATTCTTAGTTGGGTACAAGTAAAAATATGGCCTTGAATATGCAGTTCCTAGAGAGGCAGTTTCATTGCAGCTGAGAGATGTCTGATCCATCTAAAGTCCTTTGCCTCCATCCTGTCCCCAACCCTTGTCTCAGCCACAGGTCCCACCACCTGGGGCTAAGAGTTATTTGTACAGGGAAACAAGACTCTGTCTTCACCCCACCAGCCAAATAGGTAATTGGTGGAATCAAGCCATATCCATGAGTTTTTCTGAATGTTATGCCTTTTCTACTCAAACTATACCCTACAGCAACCGGAGTGGTTGATGTTTCCCTGCCTGAAAAGGAGAATGCCATCATGTACGTCCACAGAGGAAGTGCACTCTGGGCTTATGCAGAAGGATGCAGCAGGTCCTCTTCACAGGGAAGGGGGAGTGGGATGGTGCATAGCTTTCTGGTTGTGTGTTTCTTATCTGTATCAGCCGTATAGATCAAAATAGCTGTAGGAAGAAGCCAGAGCTTTGGCTAAATGGTTGATCCCTAAGGTCAACCAATATCCCCAGAGTTTTGAACCTAGAAAAGATCCTTCTCAAAGTCCTTGCCACTGATTTCTTTTGAAGGTTCCCACTCAGCAGTGTCCACTGTGACTGAAGCCTGGAGGTTGCTTTTCCACTGAGCTTCAAACCCTGACTCTAAATATCAATCTCACAGCTGTAGAAGGACACAAAGCTTTCTTGTCCCATTCTGTGATACTCTCAGAGGCCCAAGGTGGGAGGCAGTGCTGGGGCTGGAGGATCTACACATGGCTCCCGTGGTGCCCAGCCCAAGAGGTGTACTATGGTGAAAGGGTTAAAACCATGGACTCTGGAATCAGATTGTCTGGGTTCAAATTCCATCTCTACTGCTTTTTAGTGGGTTCTCCCATGACCTGTTTCCTCACTGGTAAACAAGATTGATAATGGTACCAGCCTCTAATAATGGTGATGGGAATGGCAAGACGGAACATACGCAAAGCGCTTAGAACAGTACACAGCACATAGCTGATGCTCCATGAAGATCCTCTGTTACTACTGGTAATAACAGCATTGACAATGGTGCCGTCAGTCATAAAATCCAACCACAGAGATGGATACAGGCGAAAGAAGCCAAGAGAAGGAACAAGGAAGAAAGGAGTGGAAACAGGGCCTTTAGCCTGCCAGGGCCTGGCTCAGAAGCTCCCAGGGGTCCGTGTAATGACATTTCATTCAGACATTTTTTTTTATTGGAATGAGAAATGCAAGTTCTGTGTCAGAAATCATTGCAAATTCCAAATTAGTGAGGTTTCATGGTCCCCGGAAAGGTGCTAGAGGGAAAATTGGTCGACAGGGTGTTTTTTAGCTGTCGGAGCAAGCTGGCTGATTGATTGAGTGTCTCAGTCTATAGACTGTGCAGACAGCAGCCAGGGAACTGGGCGCAGGAGAGAAAACAGGGAGAAGATGGAACAGAAGTCAGCACAGGGGATGCAGAGACCTGGTCCGCAGTGGAAAGAGACATAATGACACCAAAATCCGTGTAGACATAGGACTGCCTGGACTGGGGAGCCATGCTCAGTCTGGAGACCAGGTACACCCAGCCACAGTTCCTTCAGAATGCTGGGCTCCCTCACTTGCTTACTGTGTGTTCTCAGGCAAGTCACTGCACCTCTCTGGGCCTGTTTTCTCATCTGAAAACAACCCTTACAATACCCACCTCAAGAGTTTACTGTGGGACTTAAATGAAATAATGGTCCGTTTTGGGGGTTTTTTTGGTTTGTTTTTTTGAGACGGAGTCTTTCTCTGTTGCTCAGGCTGGAGTGCAGTGGTGTGATCTCGGCTCACTGCAACCTCTGCCTCCCAGGTTCAAGCAATTCTCCTGCCTCAGCATCCCAAGTAGCTGAGATTACAGGTGCGAGCCATCGTGCCTGGCTTATTTTTGTATTTTTAGTAGAGACAGGGTTTCACGGGGCCAGGCTGGTCTCAATCTCCTGACCTTGTGATCTACCTGCGTTGGTCTCCCAAAGTGCTGGGGTTACAGGGAAATAATGGGTTTTAATTGTCTGATGAGATGTTTGGTACATACTAGGTACTCAATAAATGTGAGATCCCTTTACTCTGACACAGTGAGTTGGAGAAGTTGGTAGACCTATGCTTCAGTCTTTGAACTTAAATGCTGTTTTTGGAGATGATGGTCCTCATCCTTAACTTGGGGTCTCACGGGCCACATTGGTAAGTTCTGGGTCCTACTGTGCTGCCCCACAGTGATTCAGAAGGAGATAAAATGATGGGGATGACTTCCATCCAGAGAAGAATTTAACTTACAAAAATCCTGGAATTGGACAGGTTCATCAAGGTCATCAGGGTCAGTCCCCTGATTTCAGGTTCCCCAAAGGATTCCAGGCAAATTAAAAGTCATGCACCCCCTCAAAGATAATTGGGAAAGGATAATCCACAAGACTTCTCACCAAGAAGAAATTATTTCTTATATTAGAGTTACTGAGACTCTTTCAATAACAGTTGCAATGATAATTATAATAATAAAACATTGTACTTAGTTTAATATGTATTTTCCACAACTACTGCAATACATAAGGTATTATTATCCTCATCTTTAAAATGAGAAAACCGAGGCTTAAATAGATGAAGGACTTTGCCCAAGGCCACACAGTGATGTCTTGGAGGGATTCACAAAGAGATGCTAGAACACAGTGCAGTAAAGAATCGATTCCCAGGCTGGGTGCAGTGGCTCATGCCTGTAATCCCAGCACTTTTGGGAGGCCAAGGCTGGTGGATCACGAGGTCAGGAGTTCATGACTAGCCTGACCAACATGGTGAAACCCCGTCTCTACTAAAAATACAAAAATTAGCTGGGTGTGGTGGTGCATGCCTGTAATCCCAGCTATGAAGGAAGCTGAGGCAAGAGAATTGCTTGAAGCTGGGAGGTGGAGGTTGCAGTGAGCTGAGATTGTGCCACTGCACTCCAGCCTGAGTGACAGAGTGAGACTCCATCTCAAAAAAACAAACAAACAAACAAACAAACAAACAAATTGATTCCTGTTGCAGGGCACAGCGCAGGGTGGATAGTAAGTGGTGGCCAGAAAAGGAGTTTGGGATGTTGAGCTGAGCTATGAAGGATGAGTGAGACTTCTCCTGACAGACAAGGGTAGAGAAGGCACTCTGGGCAGAGGGACCAACTTGAACAAAGACAGAGAGGTTGGAAGACTAGGTCCCAAAGGCTATTTACAATGAATAATTACAATTACAGTGACAGCTAACATTGATTAAGGAATGGTGGTAAGCACTTAGTGTGCATCATCTCTATGAGCTGCACGCTATCGTTATCCTGGTTTTGCAGAAGAGAGTTGAAGGGACTCGCCCAGGAGCACAGCTTGAAAATGGCAAATCAGCTTTTCAGCTCGAGTGTGCCTGATTCCCAAGCTCCCGGGGTCTCCTACTTATTCAGTCCCTGCCTCTTGTCAACAGAGAAGCCATGCAGTTTAAAGAGAGTCCACGAGAACCCATCTTAGCACAGAGCCTCTGCCCATGTGGTCAGGAGGGTGCTGTGCTAAGATGACCTAGTCAGGTGGGTGCCACAACCCACCGCACCACCCCAAGTCCTCTTGGAGCCACGGGGAACCCACCAAAATTGGTAGGAGATAATCATGAAGCTGACTGCCTAATAAAGATAAAGCTCTCTAATAAACCCACAATCCTGAGGTAATGAGTTTGACTTTTAAAAGGCAGATAAAAGTCCCAACGGAAGGACAGATATTTCCCATCAACTCCTTATTCAGAATCACTGTGGAGGAGGCATTTCCTACAGGTGGGAACAGCTGGATGCCTGGGCTGGCATTGAGAAATGGCCACTTCTGCATAAAGCCAGACATCTCCTCTCTCCAGAGCGTCCTCTCTCCCAGGGAGAATCCTTTGTCAGAGAAGAATGATAATGACAAAGGATGGAGCCTACGGGATAAGCCTAAAGCAGTGTGAATGGAAAGGGTGGATTTGAGAGCTTGCTGATGATTGGTGCTGGAGCTGCAAAGGTGGAGTCTTCTGAGAGCTTTGTGCAGATTGGTGGAGTTGATATAGACCAACCTTACTATTCATCCTGCCATCATCATCAATATCATCATCATCATCCTCACTGTTATCACCATTACTATCATCATCAGTAACATTATCACTATCATCACTGTCATCATCACCATCATCATCATCCAACATATATTGAGCATTTATTAGGCATCAGGAAATATGCATTTTATAACTGCCTTATGAAGCAGGTAATATTAACATCTCTGCTAACCTTTCCCATCCTCAGATGGGAAAACTAAGTCTTCATAATATTAAAGAACTTCCTGTGAGTCACACAGCCAGGAAGCAGCAAAGCAGAGATTCAAACCCAGGTCTATTTGTCTTCTGACAATACAATCTGGCTTCTCTGTTGACAAGGAGCAGGGACTGAATAACTAGGAGACCCCGGGAGCTTGGGAATCAGGCAGACTAGAGCCGAAAAGCTGATTCTGCCGTTTTCAAGTTGTGATCTCAAGCAAGTCACTTCATCTGTCTTCTGCAAATGATGGCTAAATGCTTAACCATCATTTTGCATTTAGGGTTAATAGTTTGATTGAGGAAAATATGGTCTGGGTCTATGTCTTAGATGGAATTCACAAGAAAGAAAGCCTGAGATAGGGGTCTGGGTGCTTGTGACTTATTGAGAGAGGAGAAAGGGAGTGAAGAAGCAGGATAGGACAGGGGAAGGAAGCTAAGAAAAGATGTAGTTTCAACTGGACTCAAGCCTCAGCCTGATCCTAAGGGGAGCTCCAGAATGTGGATTCCCTCCCCACATCCCAACAGGAGTGGGCAAAATCTTTCAGAAGGGGCATCCCTGAGGCATTTGCAGCCAACAGTCCCACCAATCTGAAAAGAGGATCTAGGATCTGACCAACAGCATCTACTATGGCTGCAGAAGAACAGAGCTGATGGTCCTTTCTCAGCCCCTAACTCACCCAGTGCCCTGCTACTGTACCTCGGTTTCTCCAGGCTTGGACCCAGTGCCCTACAAGGGCTGGCCCAGCTCTGACAAGTTCTGACTCTGATCTGGCAACAATGCCACTGACCAAGCTGGCAATCTCAGTTTCTGTAACCCAGAAGGAGAGACAAGGAGACCCTTCTGGTGGCCCCAACAGCGTGAAGCAAGGTGTCTGACAGCTGCTCCCACTGAAGCCCTTTATCTCACTTCTTGCTGTGTTATTTTAAATCTAACGAGCCCGGACCTCAGGAGCTCACAGCCTGCCATGGAGATTTGTGGCTTGTCTGGTCTGTCCTCTCTGCAGATTTCAGCAGCGGCTTACTTTCTGCTTGTTAGGAATTTTCTCCCAAGCCTCAGCCTCTGGCATGAGTGTGCGCGTGTCTGCAGGAGCACAAAGTCCTAACGGAGCCAGCCTCTCAGAAGTCCCCTGTCTGCAGTTCTAGCTGACAAGAGGATCCTGTGAGTGACTCTGCAGTGGAGGGTATCACTGGGCTGTGGAGAGAAAAGCCTGAACTCAGTAGGAACTAGGGAAGGGACATTTCTAAGTTCTGAAGGTGCCACTCAGCTTGATGGTAGGAAGCCAAGGCCCCAGCGTAGGGGGATCTCCTGGGACCCTCAAGGGCACTTCAACCTCCTGTCCCTCTCCTTCCCAGAATCCCTTGCCTTGGCTGTTTGAGGAAAGGCAATCAGAGTCACAGTGAGTAAGTCCCCAAAGGCAAGCGTTGCAAGTGAGGCTGCACACCAGTGTTGTCTGTTCCTGGAAAATGTGGCTGATATTCAAAGTACCACCATGTGCCAGATACTGTCTAAGTGCTGGACATGCATCAGCTCATTTCATTCTTGCAGCAGCCTTGTGAAGTGATTGCAACTTGTGGTTTCATCAGGGAGGCGAAGGGACTTGCCCAAGGTCATCCAGCTGGTGAGTGGTCAGGCAGAGTCTATCTGATGGATCTACTCGCTATGCTCTCCCAACCCTCCTGGATTAATAACTCTGTGCCCTCTGTGCAGCTTGCCTTACGTCCTCTGAGCACATGTGCCTTTACCCACTCAGGATGTCTCCTTTCTCAGTCACTTCCACCCCATACCCCTATGGGGAGTTTCTAATGCACCTGCTGCATCTCCTCCTCTGGACTGTGCACTTGAGGGAGAGACTCACGTCTGGGTCATCTTGAAACAACTCTCCTTGGGAATAAGATGATGCTTAGCAGATGAGTGCATGAATGAATAGCTGGGGAATAAATGGATGAATAAATGCGCACACAATAAATGAATCACTGTGTCTAAATAAGTGACTTGGAGCTTTCGGTCACTTTATATTTTAAGAGCCAGTCTGCCAGGCTGGGGCCCTTCTATTGAGCCATCTTGTTATTTAAAACCCCACTGGTAGAATGCCACTGGAGCTGACCTCCCTCCTCAGCTTTCACCCTTAATCTAGGTATTTACTAGCCAGGTGTTGCATCTTACTCCCAGAAGATCCAGTCTCTCAGTTTTAAATACTGTCCAAATGCTAACATCTCTCAAACGCATTTCCCTAGCTCTGATCTTGTCTCTGAACTCCAGGCTCATGTACTCTATTGCCCACCTGCCATCTCAATATACATGTCTTATTGGCATCTCAAAATCTCATTGGCATCTCAAAAACTGAACTTTTAGAAGACTCTTCCAAAACACCCTTCCCCATTTGCAGTTGTTCCAGCTCAGGGCTTGGCAGCAAGACCCTCCCAGTTGCTCACACTGAAAACCTTGGAGTCACCCTTGACCCCCTCTCTTTTGCACTCCATAGCCAATCCATGCAGAAACTCTGTTGATTCTACCTTCAATAAAATGCCATAATCTGACCACCTCTCACCACTACTGCAGAAAAAACACTGACCTCCAGCCACCATCTTCTCTCATATGGATTATTATAGTCATTTCTTCACTGGTCTTCCTGCATCTATCCCAGCTCCCTTGCTGTATGTGCTCAGCAAGATGCCAGAGAAATCCTTTAAAACCTAAGTCAGAACATACCTCTCCAATGAAGCCTTCAGTGGCTTCTCACCTCACTGAGAGGAAAGAGCCAAGTCCCTGCGAAAGCCCACCAGATTCTTATGACCTGATCCCTCATTACCTCTCTAACTTTGCCTCCTACTAATCTCCCCCTTGCTCCCTCAGCTCCAGCCATACTGCTATTCTTCAGTGCATTGTGTATGTTCCTACCTCAGGGCCTTTGCACTGGCTGCACTCTGCCTGTTATGTTCTCCCTGGCACCTCAAGGCTCGCTTCCCCATCACTTTCAAGTCTTTGCTCAAATGTCACTTTCTCAATGAGGCCTTATCTGATTACCCAATTTAAAATTGCAAGCCCCTCCCAGTAGTATTCCATCTCCCTTATCCTTCTCTGTATCTTTACTCTGTAGCACTCATTACCTTCTAATATTTCCTACTTAATGATGTTTATTTTCTGCTGTCCTCCTACCTCCACCCATTGCAGTACAATGCAAGCTCCACCAAGCAAGGTTTTTTTTTTCTTCTATCTTGTTCCTAGTGCCTGCACATAATAGGAGCTCAATTAATATTTGTTGAATGAAGAATAGGTGAATGGTCCCTGGAAGCACCTCTTGGGCCAGTTTACACTCTCCCGGGTCTTGTACCAAGGCTCCTCCTTTCCTGGGTTGGGGGTTTCCTCTTAACCTGAGGGCTTCTTCCCACTTGCCAGTAGACTCTCACTTGCTTCATCTTTCTTCTAATAGCGGCTGTGATGATGCCCAAAAGAGACTCACTTGTCCTGTCCCTCCCATGGCAAGAAAATGTAATTAGCAACCCGCCCTCCCCAGAGAAATCCAAACTCCGTCTGAAATTCCAGCTGATCCCCAGGGGGCCCTGGGCTGGAAGGAGAGATGTTATTCTTGCCCGTGATGACACAACTTAGCAGAATCAGGACTTGAACCTGGGTCAGCAGGACTCCAGGCCACATGCACTTTCTCAGCATCACCTAATTACCTTTTGCACACCCAGCTCAAGTGGAAAACCATGACATTTCGGAATTCAGCCCCTTCCCCAGTTGGGGGAAGCCTGCATTTTAGTCAGTCTCAACAATTGAATCCAATCCACTTCTCAGCAGTTTTATCTCTCACGAAGCAAATAGGCAATCGACAGGCCAGCCTGTGGAGGGAGAAATGACTGGGTGGATTTGGGGTTGACTGGAGGGCAGTGGATGGATGTGTTCTGTGATGAGAGTTCAAAACCCAGGCAGGCTGGGTGCCTGACCTGCTTGGCTGAGCTGGGTAAGAAATGCTGAGCTGATTTTTCTCCATGTGGTTCTTTTGTCCTTTGACCTGAACTTGAGAACCAAGCAATTATTGATATACAAGAGTGTTTACCACACACTCATAAGTGTGCACACACACACAGACACACACACACGTTCACACACTTGCACACTTGCTCTCAGCCCTGAGAACTGGACTAAGCCATTCTCATCAGTTGCCTGCAGAGGAGTGGTGGGGAGCTGTGCTTGTCTATGTTGCTCAGCCCTCAGGATGAAGTTCAAATTCCTTGCAGAATCTACAACCTGGCTACTCAGAGTGTGATTCATGGAGCAGCAGCCTCACCTGGGAATTGATTAGAAATGCAGAAACTCAGGCCCTTCCCCAGGCCTACTGAAGAATCAGCATCTGTAGTCTGACCAGATTCCCTGGTGACCAGTGTACATGAAGACTTGAGAAGCACCTGTCTACATGGCCCTGAAAGGACCCAGCCCCTGTCTTCCTTACTAGACTCAAGTCTTGCCTCCCACCCTCCACCTTCACTGTCTGTTCTAACTTACAGCATCCTCTGCAGTCACATGAGGGCCCACTGCTGTGTCTCGGTGCTGGACCTTTGCACTTGCTCTTCTTCCTTTTTGCTCCACTTTCCTGACCAATTTCTATTCATCTACTAGAAACACATTCCATGACCACCTGCCCACATTCCCCAGGCTGAGTTAGGTGCCCTCTCTATGGGTCCACTGCCCCCTAAGCCTCTCTCTATTAGAAAACTTATTATATACCACATTGTAATTCCCGGTTTAGGGATATATCTCCCCTTCCAGGGTGAGAAGTCCTGCAGAGCAGAAACAACATCTTGGTTATTTTGGGGTCCTTGAAATCTGATACTAAGTAGGTGTTTAGTAAACAGCTGTTGAGTAATGAAAGAAATAATGAGAGAAATGACAGCCTCATAAAACTGCCTTTCGTTTTTCATTCAATTTCTACCAAAATGAACATTACTGCCCCTGTATCCAAATGATTTCTCCCATAGCAGTTCTGTGCAATCCCCAGTTTTTCCCCAAGCTCTACTGCTTTTTCCAGCCACAATGGCAAAGCTCAAAAGAGTCACAGCTCCTGCAGATTATTCCCATCCAACCTTAATGAACTATATTCACCTTGAAAAGGACTTAGAATGCCAAGACCTCAGGCCAGGACATTATTAACACAGCTCAGACTAAACTCCCAGGAGCCAAGGCACAAATTGGCCAACTTCCTCTTGTCATGATAAGTCTTGGTCTTTCTGGTGAACTCTTAAGCTTGAGAGTCTAGGCCTTCATTCTCTAACAAAACAGGTAGAGTATGGGTGTCTGGCAAGTATGGGAATGAGGATGGACCATTCACAGCTCTGGTTGTAAGGGTAGAACAAGTACCTGGGGCATTAGCCCTGGATGGAAGCAAGTCCTTTTGCCTCTCCAGGTTTCAGTGCCTTTGGCTATGCAAGGGAAGGAGATTCACCATGCTGCTGCTGCATACCCCACAGAGGGCTACACGAATCAATGGAGACACTGGATTAGACACTGGCCCTCTATACACAGAAGGAAGCCTATTTGTGTAATGGAGGCAATAAATGTCAGAGATGTCTCCAATCTCTTGATCAAGTGCCATTTCTTTTTGTGGAATATAAGATTCAGGCCAAACCTTGAGCTACAGATCCTCTCCAAACACATAAGACCAGTCTTATCTTACAGTGAAATTACCAAGATTCCCCCTGTACCTTCACTTATCCCTTCTTGCATTTTCAAAACATTTTCTACTAAAAATACAAAAATTAGCCAAGCATGGTGGTGGGGGCCTGTAATCCCAGCTACTTGGGAAGCTGAGGCAAGAGAATCACTTGAACCTGGCAGGCGCAGGTTACCATGAGCTGAGATCGTGCCACTGCACTCCAGCCTGGGCAACAGAGCGAAACACCATCTCAAAGAAAAAGTGTTTTCCAGAGTCTTCTCCTTTTTATTCTCGGTTGATTCTTATAAACAGGCAGGGCAGCCACTGATGTTCTCTCAGGGTGTCAATTTGTTCTTCACAGTAGGGATGGCAATGCTGGCTCATGGGTTTCTTTGAAAGCTTCAATGAGAAGATGAGTGAGAAGTGCTTAGTTAGCTCAGTGTCTGGCATGCAGGAGGTGCTTGACAAATACTAGCTGCTGTTATGATCGAGCGATGTGGAGAGAGCACTGGGCTGGGAGTCAAAAGGTGGCAATTCCACTAGCCAGAGCGATGATAGGCGTCACTATTTACCTTGGGCAGGTCCCCTTGCCTCTTGGGCCTCGATTTCTCCACTCTGCACAGAGCTGAGCTGGATCTGGGGTTCTTCCCACTCCACCATTGTTGGTCTGTGATTCCCCAGTGTTTACCTCAATGTAGTGCTTGGGGCATGAGGATCTGCACCCGGCGCTGGGCCAAACGAGCACTTTGTTGGGGGCAGCTGGCTGATCGGCTCGGTGAGCAAGAGCTTTGATGGGAAGCAGAGAAGCAGCTAGGGAGCCAGGCCTCTCGAGGAGTTTTGCAGAAAAGTTCAGCCCTGACTCTCAACGGAGCCTTGGAATCTGCCGGTTACCATGACGACAGAGACAGCATCTAAGCTCCAGGTCTCTGATTAGCAGGAACAGAGCCCGGAGGCCTTGAGGAATTCGGCACTCGTGGCTCCCTCCCTCCCTCTGTGAAGTGGAGTGTGCCGGCCCTTGACTCCACTGTTTTAGCTGTCCCCGAAGATTCTGCCTTCTTTTAAGTATTGTTTTTAATGCGATATCGAAGGAAAATGAGGCAACTGCCAGTACTCCTCAGCAAAGATGGAACACAGAATCCTTCACAAGGACCTGCAAAGATGCAGGGCTGGAAGCAGGGAAGGGAGATGGGTGGGGCTGTGGAGGGCTGGGGGCTGTGGCTGAAGTCTGATTCCACAGAAGCATTGAGTGACCTCAGACTGGGCCTCCTCCCCAGAACCTCTGCTTCTTTATTTGTAAGGAGAGTTAGGATCCCACCTGTGGTTCCCATATGAGATCAGTAATCACAATTCATTCGTTCACCCATCCGTGTATTCATTTGTTCATTCAATAAATGTTCATTAAGCAGGAAGCTACAGAATGTCAGGCACTGTATCTCTGGGGATTCAGGGGTGAGGAAGGAGACAAGTTCCCTCTTATAAAGCTTACATTCTAGTCCAGAAGACAATCATTTGGCAAATAGACATATAAAATGATCATTTCAAACAGTAACAAATGCGGTGAAGAAGACACCGCCGGCTACCGTGATTCCCATCGCAGGTAGAGAGGAGAGCAAGGGAGTCAAGGAGGGCCTCTCTGAAAAGGTGATTTTTGAATGGAAAGAAGGAGCTGGCCATGCAAAAGAGCTGGAAGAACAGCATACCAGGTGGAGGGAAGAGAAAGCGCTAAGGCTCTGAGCAATTGAGGAGCAGCAATGATGTCATGTGGCTAGAACAGACTGAGATATGAAGAGGAGTAGGAGTTGGGTAGGAGAGGAATTGAAACCAGGGTTAGAGACCAGATCATGCCAAATCTTTTAGTCTGGACAGTCAATTTGGATTTTATTCTTGATCCAATAGGAGGCTGAATTGCCAGTGATGTGTCTTCAAGATGCAGATTCCTGGGTTTCACCCCTTTGAGACTCTGATTTACTGCAGCTAGGATGGGACCTAGGAATCTGTATTTTTAAAAGCTCCTTAAAGGCCTCTGATACTGTGCCAATCATGGAAAACCCTGGACTACATGCTATCTGAATCTCTTTAAGTTTTAAGAAAGCTGAAAAGCAATATATTGGGACATCCTGAAAAAAACACTTTAAATGTTATGGTATATTACAGAAGATTTCCTTCTTCCTCCCCTCAGTACTTCTTGTCTGCCTGGCAGAATTCATTATATTTCTGTTGGTTTTATTGCAGAATTTCAGGTGAGGTACCCAACACCAGGAAGGTTAAATCAGTACCGTTGGAGAAAAAGAAAAATCTACCACAACAGAGAATATAAAGTTACACACATTCCTGCAACTCCATTGTCTTTCCTCATCAAATCATCTTCAAGATTTCCCCATATCTGATTTTGACCCCTGTTGCTGACAATGATGGATGAGGCATTGTCTTCACCCTAAGCCTAGCACCCCAGAGCTCTGGCACCAGCGTCCACCAGCTTCCCCTATACTTCAGATAACTCACACCTCAGCTCTCTCCATTAGACAAGGCACCCAATGCCAGCATACTCACCATGTGTTTATTCACTGCCAAATTCCGCACAGCTCTCAGCTTTTGCCTATCATGAGATTGCTCGTGGTATGGATTTTTCTGCAATGCCACAGAGAATTCAAAATTATACTTTAAAAATATATATAAACTTTAAGTTCTGGGGTACATGTGCAGATCGTGCAGGTTTGTTACATCGGTATACACGTACCGTGGTGGTGGTTTGCTGCATCCATCGCCCCATCATCTATATTAGGTAATGCTCCTAATGCCATCCCTTCCCAATCCCCCCATCCCCTGCTATCCCTCCCCTAGCCCCCTACCCCCCGACAGGCCCCAGTGTGTGATGTTCCTCTGCCTGTGTCCATGTTCTCTCATTGTTCAACATCGACTTATGAGTGAGACCATGCAGTGTTTGATTTTCTGTTCTTGTGTCAGTTTGCTAAGAATGATGGTTTCCAGTTTCATCCATGTCCCTGTAAAGGAACTCATCCTTTTTCATGGCTGCATAATATTCCATGGTATATATGTGCCATATTTTCTTTATCCAGTCTATCATTGATGGGCATTTGGGTTGGTTCCAAGTCTTTGTTATTGTGAACAGCGCTGCAATGAACATACATGTGCATGTGTCTTTATAATAGAATGATTTATAATCCTTTGGGCATATGCCCAGTAATGGGATTGCTGGGTAAAATGGTATTTCTATGTCCAGATCCTTAAGGAATCACCACATTGTCTTCCACAATGGCTGAATTAATTCACACTCCCACCAACAGTGTGAAAGCGTTCCTGTTTCTCCACACCCTCTCCAGCATCTGTTGTCTCCTGATTTTTTAATGATCGCCATTCTAACTGATGTGAGGTGGTATCTCAATGTGGTTTTGATTTGCATTTCTCTGATGACCAATGATGATGAGCTTTTTTTCATGTTTGTTGGCTGCATAAATATCTTCTTTTGAAAAGTGTCTGGTCATATCCTTCACCCACTTTTTGATGGGGTTGCTTGTTTGTTTCCTGTAAATTTGTTTAAGTTCTCCATAGATTCTGGATATTAGCCCTTTGTCAGATGGGTAAATTGCAAAATTTTTTTCCCATTCTTTTGGTTGCCAGTTCACTCTGTTGATTGTTTCTTTTGATGTGCAGAAGCTCTTAAATTTAATTAGATCCCATTTGTCTATTTTAGCTTTTGTTGCCATTGCGTTTGGTGTTTTAGTCATGAAGTCCTTGCCCATGCCTATGTCCTGAATGGTATTGCCTAGATTTTCTTCTAGAGTTTTTATGGTGTTAGGCCTCATGTTTAAATCTTTAATCCATCTCTAGTTAATTTTTGTATAAGGTATAAGGAAGGGATCCAATTTCAGTTTTCTGCATATGGCTAGCCAGTTTTCCCAATACCACTTATTAAATAGGGAATCCTTTCCCCATTGCTTGTTTTTGTCTGGTTTGTCAAAGATCAAATGGTTGTAGTTGTGTGGCATTTTTTCTGAGGCCTCTGTTCTTTTCCATTGATCTAGTACCATGTGATACCAGTACCATGTGTCTCCACCTTGACATAATAATAATGTGTGACTTGCAACAACTTGTCACAAAAGGCAGTTTTGGTCTTGCTTTCTTGGACTGATTATTCTGAGGGAAGGCAGCCACCATGTTGTGAGGATACTCAAGCAGCCATACAGAGAGGCCCATGTGAAGAACTAAGGCCTTCTGTCAACAGCCAGCACCAGTTTGCCAGCCATATGAGTGAGCCATCTCAGAAGTGAACTACCTTATGTGTCAAGGCTTTGCTGGACAATACACACAAATCAATAAGCTCACTGACCTTTTCTAAAAGAAATATGAGGTTGAACAGAGAAGACATGGGTTGAGCAGCCTCAGTAGAAGAAGCATTGGCTGAGTTATTGGCCCTCTCCGAGACTCCATTTCCACCAAATATAATGTTAGGAAATTAGTCCAAAGCATCTCAAAACCACTTTCTAACTTTTTGAAACAATGTTCTCTTTGGCCAATTTGTTAGCTCTTTTATTGGTTCATTGAAAAAACATTCCTGAGGGTTCACTAAGCAGCAGGCTCTGGGGCAGTAAGACACAGTTCCACTCTCAGGAGCTCATAGTCTAGTTTGATAGAAAACAGCTAAATGACAACAACATATTATTAAGAGCTGCTGGGCTGGGTGCAGTGGCTCATGCCTGTAATCCCACCACTTCGGGAGGCCGAGGGGGGCAGATCACGTGGTCAGGAGTTCAAGACCAGCCTGGCCAACATGGTGAAACCGCATCTCTACTAAAAAATACAAAAATTAGCTGGGCTGGTGGCTGGTGCCTGTAACCCCAGCTACTTGGGAGGCTGAGGTAGGAAAATTGCTTGAACTGGGATGCGGGAGGCAGAGGTTGCAGCAAGCCAAGATCGCACCACCGCACTTCAACCTGGGCTACAGAGCGAGACTCCATCTTATTAAAAAAAAAAAAAGAGCTGCTGGTAGGGGAGCAAAGGAATATCACATCCTAGAAAAGGGTATAGATCTCCCCAAATGCTTGCTCCCTACTCTACCTTCTCCATCTCCTCACTGTTAACTCCATCCTTCTAGTTGCTCAGGCTCAAAACCTTGGAGTCATCCTTGACTCCTCCTCTTGTCTTACTCTCTTACTTCTCACATTTAGTCAGCAGCAAATCATGTCAGTACTGCTTTCAAAATTTGTTAGAATCAGACCACATTTCATCCCCCTTTCCATTGCTGCTACACTGATCAGAGCCAGGACTATTGCAACCATTTCCCCATCTCTGCCCTTCTCTCCCTTCAGCCTTGTGTCCCTCAACCACTAGAGTGATCTTTCTCAAATGTAATCCAGACCCTATCACTCCTGTTCCAAAGACTCCTCTCCCATCTCAGCTACAGAGCCCCAAAGGTTTTCCCATGACCTGATCCCTGATCTCACCTCTTGCCACTCTAGCCCTTGCTTGCTGTTCCTTATTATGATGATGATGATTATGATTATTATTATTTGAAACAGAGCCTCATTCTGTCACCCAGGCTGGAGTATAGTGCCACAATCTCAGCTCACTGCAACCTCTGCCTCCTAGGTTCCAGCAATTCTCCCACCTCAGCCTCCTGAGTAGCTAGGATTACAGACGTGTGCCACTACACCAGCTAATTTTTTTATTTTTAGTAGAGACAGGGTTTCACCATATTGGCCAGGCTGGTCTTGAACTCCTAACCTTAAGTGATCCACTTTCCTCGGCCTTCCAAAGTGCTGGGATGACAGATGTGAGCCACCGTGCCCAGCTCTGCTAAAGATTTTTGAACTTGCTATTCCTTCTGCCTAGGGCACACTTCTCACTTCCAGCAGATACCTGTGTAGAAGCTATATATAACTGTGTAACAAATTATCCTAAATCTTTTGGCTGAAAACAACAATGAACAGTTATTATGGTTCATAGTTTCCATGACTTGGGAATTTGGCTGAGTGGTTCTGGTTCACCTTCTCTCATGGAGTTGTGGTTAGATGTCAGCCAGGTTTGCAGTCTCATCTGAAGGCTTGACTAGAGCTGAAGAATCCATTCCAAGGTGGCTCACTCATAGGGCTGACAAGTTGGCGCTGACTGTTGGCAGGAGGCCTCAGTTCTTCTTCACCTGGGCCTCTCCATATGGCTGCTTGAGTGTCCTCAAAACATGGTGGCTGGCTTCTGCCAGAATATTCAATCCAAGAGAGCAAGGCAGAAGCTACCTTTTTGTGACCAAGTCTTGAGGGTTATACATTATTACTTCTACCATATTCTTTTCATTAACTGTGAGTCACTAAGCCCATCCAATATTCAAGGGGATATAAATTAAGTTCCAACTTTTGATCTTTTGATGACGAGAGTGTCAAAGAATCTATGAACACATTCTAAACCACCCAAACTTTAAGATTAGTCCTGAATCCTTCAAGTGTCCACTCTCCTGCTACTCCTCAGGAAAGACTTCCCTGATTATTGTATATGAAATAGCAGCCACTTCTCCCATTTCTTAGCTCTGTAGGCTGCTTTATTCACATCAAAATCTGTTACCATCCAGCTGAAAATTGTGGCTCACACCTAAATCCCAGCACTTTGGGAGGCCAAGTCAGGAGGATTGCTTAAGTCCAGGAGTTCAAGACTAGTTTGAGCAATATAGTGGCACCCTGTCTCTACAAAAAGAAAAAAAAAAAACCTGGGTGTGGTGGTGTGTGCCTGTGGTCCCAGCTACTTGGGAGGCTGAGGTCAGAGGTTCACTTGAGCCCAGGAGTTCAAGGCTGCAGTGAGCTATGATTGTGCCACTGCACTCCATCCTGGGCAACACAGTAAGACTGTCTTGAAAAAAAATGTGTTACCATTCAACAAGCCATCTTTTTCCTTGCTTATGTGTTTATTATCTGTTCCTCCATCTAGAATGCAAACATTCCATAATTGCAGGAGACATCTCTGTCTTGTTCACCATGTCTCCACACCTAAAACTGGCCTGGATACGTTGTAGGCACTCAGGAAATCGAAGTTAATGAATGTAGGTTACCCTCGGCCAGGACAAGTATGGGAAGAGGCAAGCCTTGCTGGGTGTTAGGCAGAAGATAGAAGCTTTGCTTTCTGACAGAATACAGGACAACACTTCTCAGGGATAGATGGGCACAAGTAAAGGCATGGAAAGGTAACATCCATAGCAGGGAGGTTTAGGGAAAACTGAGGCTGAGCAGGATGGAAGGGAGTTCTAGAAGCACAGAGTTGTCAGTGAGAAGGACTGAGAATCCCTAATTAGAATCTCCATCCCTCCAGGGCTCACAGTGTCTACCAGCTCTGCTTCTAAAGATGCACTCATAAGTGGCTGACAGAGATGGATGTGTTTCGCTGCCCTTCCTTCAATATTGACTGGGCTTGGCTTGCTCTCTTAGAAGCCCTAAGGAGCAGGGGGCTTATCAGACACATTCATCCTGACTCATAAACCCAATCTGGATGCACTGATGCAGGAGGCTGGCACATGAGACACGCTAATGCCTTTGATCAATGCTTGACCTGGGGTCCGAAGGCAGGACGAGCAGGGAGGGATGTTCACTGCATGGCTCCAAAGACACCTGTGACTCTCAAACTCCCTACTCTTCCTAGTTAAGAGCCAGGAACTTGAGTGACAGTCTCTTCAAAGGCCAAGTAACCAGGCAAGTTCTTTGCCCTCTCAGGAACTCCCATGAAGAAGTGGGACTCATAGGTTCTGCAGCTTGTGTGCTCTCTGCAGCCTATGTCAGTGGCAGAGGAGGGGACTTCAGACCGTCTTGGGAACTGCTGACTCAAGTGGGTGACTCATATCAATTAAGAACATCAGATTAGAGATTTTATTTACAAGGAAGTAAAAGCAAAGGAAACTGACACTTTTGAGGCCTTTCTGCTTATATATTTGATCTCATTTTATCTTCACAATAGCTCAGCAATATGTGAATTCATACTAGCCACCATTTTTTTTTTTTTTTTTTGATAGGGAGTCTCACTCTGTCACCCACGCTGGAATGCAGTGGTGGGATCTCAGCTCACTGCTACCTCCATCTCTTGGGTTCAAGCAATTCTCTGCTTCAACCTCTTGAGTAGCTGGGATTACAGGTACCCGCCACCACACCTGGGTAATTGTTCTATTTTTAGTAGAGACGGGGTTTCACCATCTTAGCCAGGCTGGTCTTGAACTCCTGACCTCATGATCCACCCACCTCAGTCTCGCGACGTGCTGAGATTACAGGCATGTGCCACCACACTCGGCCACCATTCACTATTTTATAACTGAAGAAACTGCATCTCAGCGATGTTGTGACTGGTCCCAGATACTATAGCCCCTAAACAGTTAAGACTATTTGAATTTTCATATATGTGGTCCATATAGAAATAAGACAGAGAAAAGGAATAGAAATGGCAAAGGGGAATTTACATGAATTCTATCATGCTTTGACATCTCATTACGTCTTGAGAAAGGAAGTGAAATGCTGGTTTCCAGCATCTCTCTGTGATTTAGTCCAAATAGAATACACTATGCTGCTCTAACAAACCTATGGCAAAGTGGTTTAGCCTAATTTCCATTTATTTCTCTCTTGCAAAATCTGATGTGGTTCAGGCATCTTTCCTCCATCAGATAGTTTCACCTTTCAGAATGTGTGCACTCTAAAGTCATTACAACAGAGGAAGAGAGAGCTGGAGAAGGCACGTGGGTCTTGATTACCTCGAACTGGAAATTACATGTGTTCTTGCCTGCTTAGAGACCATTGGCCAAAGATAATCTCATGAGCTCAACCTAACTGCAAAGGAAGGTGGGAAATACTAGGAATTCTATGAATATTTAATGAACATTAAGTGTCTCTGTATATTCTAACACTTTTGTGTCCTTATTTCTTCCTCTGTAGGACAGAGCCTCAGAATAGCCCTGTGGTCCCAGCTCAGGATGGCCCCTCAGAAAAGCTGGGTCAGCGTCTGGCCACCGAGGCCTTGGGCACCAACAGCTGGGAGAGAGACAAGGGCTGTCGGGAACTGGATGCCACCAGAGCACACAGGTGAGATCCCATGGGGACGTTCAGGTTGAAGATACAGAAATAAAGTCTGCCTTTCTGGCCATAGCTCCCCTCTCTCTTTTGCAAGTTCTTCTTTCAAACCCTTAAATCAAGTGTTAGCAAATATTTACTGTAGAGGAACAAATCGTAAATATCTTAAGTTTGTAGACCCAGCGGTTTCTATCACGACTACTCATCTCTGCCATTGTAGTGCAAAAACAGCCATAGGCATTATGCAAACAAAAAAAGCATATCTGTGTTCCAATAAAATTATATTTATAAAAGCAGGAAGCAGGCTAAATTGGCCCACTGGCTGTAGTTCATTAAGTCCTACCTTAAACGATAGAGTTCCTTTCCATTTGAATGGCTCTATGAGCCACTGACTCCCAAATCGTAGTTTCAGCCCAGACCTGTCTCAGGAGTTTCGTATCTTTGTATTTTTTCTTCTACTCAGTTATTTAACCAGTACTTTTTGAGCATTCACTGTGTGATGGGCGCTGTGCTAGCACACATATTCAAAGAGCACTGTATACACACACTCCATAAAAATACTAGATACTCAGCATTTTACTGAGGCTGGGAGAGGTAAAGTGAGTTGCCCAGAACATGACAGTCAGTAAGTGGCAGAGTGAAGTTTTAAACTCCAGTCTCTCTGATCTTAAATCCAAGACTAAAACCCACTCCATTATCCCATGGATGCTCAGGGGAAAAAAAAAAATATCTCTCCCTCCTATTTTTCAATTTTGCAGCATACACTTATAAAGCCTGGCCCATCTTTGGCCTCTGGAAAATCTAATTCTAGAAGATGTGATTACTGAATTTTGGAGAAGTGGCTTGGGAAACTGGAGTAATTTTTTTTAATTTAATTATTATGTTTTAACTTTTATTTTAGGTTTGGGGTTACACATGAATGTTTGCTGCATAGGTAAACACATGTCACGCGGGTTTGTTGTACATATTATTTTATCACCCAGGTATCAAGCCCAGTACCCAATAGTCATCTTTTCTGCTCCTCTCCATCCTCCCACCATCTCCCCTCAAGTGGAGCCCCAGTGTCTGTTGTTTCCTTCTTTGTGTTCATAAGTTCTTACAAGTGGGAGTTAAGTGGAGTAATTTTCAAGAATGATGTCTACCCCGCCACCTAGGCTGCCCTCTCAGCTCCAGGCTTTAGCTAGGCTGCAATTTCAAAGAGAGAGAAACAGTTCAGCCCTACCAACTTGGAGAAGTGAAGTTCAACCTCATGTCTGGAGTGTGCTCTCCAGGAAACAGGAAGAAAGTTGTTTCCATGACAGGCAGAGGGAGACAAAGAGAGAAGTGAGGAGAAAGGGAATTTCCCTACTTTTAAAACATTGGGCCAGGTGCGGTGGCTCACGCTTGTAATTTCAGCACTTTGGGAGGCCGAGGTGGGAGGATCACTTGAGGTCAGGAGTTGGAGACCAGCCTGGCCAACATGGTGAAACCCCCATCTCTGCTAAAAATACAAAAATTAGCCAGGTGTGGTGGCAGGCACCTGTAATCCCAGCTACTCTGGAGGCTGAGGCAGGCGAATTGCTTGAACCCAGGAGGAGGAAGTTGCAGTGAGCCGAGATCGTGCCACTGCACTCCAGCCTGGGTGACACAGCAAGACTCCGTCTCAAAATGAAAAATAAAAAACATTGTCTCCTAGATGGAATCTGCGTGTACAAATCTGGACCCTGCCACCTGTGAACCGAGCAACCTTGGGCAAGTTTCTTTCCCTCCATGGGCCTCAGTGTTCACAGATGTAAAATGGGAATTTGAGATGTCATTCTCAAGGTCAGGATGAGGAGTAAGTTAGACCAGGAAGGTACAAATTGTAACAGTGAGACTAGAGCATAGGAAATCCTAAAATATGTTAGCGAGGGTCTCACGAAGCCGGAAGAGAAGATTCTGGCTATGAAAATCTGAAAAACTGATGCCAGGCTGTACAGCGTCTCTGCTGTAGAGGTGTCGTACTCTTGTACACAGCGTCGGTGCTTCTTGGTTTC
The DNA here is from genome assembly GCA_963573385.1 of Cacajao melanocephalus. NCBI lineage: Eukaryota > Metazoa > Chordata > Mammalia > Primates > Pitheciidae > Cacajao > Cacajao melanocephalus. The sequence continues at coordinate 138,034 of CAUYLG010026657.1, forward strand.
TTCTGTCTGTGACTGACTCTCTGATGGGACAAAACCACAATAACGATGATAACAATAATAACAGTGATAATAAGAGTAATCATAATTATAAAGTATATAATAAATTTACGATTATATAATAAATCTGTAACCCAGGTATGCTTCATGGCTATTCTGCCCCTTCCTGACCCTCTATGATGGTACACTTAGAACTAGGGTAGGGAAGAAAAGGGGGCAGAAGAAATATAGGCCTACCTGGGTAAAGGCATTTGGGATTTATTGAGGGGGTTGATGATCCCCACCTCACAGACCTCCAATGTCATCAAATTCGAGGGTTTTCTGAGTTTTACCCTATTACTTAAATGCCAATATAATAAATTTATTATAATTATAATAACAGAAACCCCTTTTACTGTCCTCTTACTCTATGCCAGACCAAGGCACATTACCTAGGTCAGCTCCTTCAATCCTGGCAGCAAACTTAGGATACAGGTACCACATTTCTTCCCATCTTGTTGATGATCAAGATGAGACTCAGAGAGGTCGCTGAGCCCTGTGGGAAGTAAGAGAGCTGGACTTTAAATCTAGGTTTGTCAGCTTCTGGACCAGCATTCCTTACTGCTGCATGCTTTACTGCATATGTAATCATTGTGTTTTGAACCACTGCATATTTAATAGATGCATGTTTAGCCACTCTGTACGTAACCACTGAGCACGTCACTGCATAGTTAACCTCTGTTACTTCCCCAACGTGTGCTTAACTACCGTATGTTTAACCACTACAGACTTAACTGCTGCACATGTAACCACTGCATACTCAACTGATAGGCTTACTGAATCGTACATTTCATCACTGTATACAGCCATGCATATGTAACCACAGCATACACAAGCATGACGTACTTAAACCCTGCACACGTAACCAGGGTGTGCTTCACTGCTATTCGGCCACTTCCTGACCCTCTTTCATGGTACACATAGAATTGGGTCGGGAAGAAAAGCAGGAAGAAGAAATGTAGGCCTACCTGGATAAAGGCATTTGGGATTTATTCAGGGGGTTGATGATCCCCAACTCACAGACCTCAAATGTCTCCCAATCCAAGGGCTTTCTGAGTTTTACCCCATTACTTAAATGCCAATTAAGAACAATGTTCTCAAATCGTGTTTCCCTGGATCCCTGGGATTCCAGAAGTTAGTGTAGTTGACTGAAACAATAGGCTCTTTCCTCATTTTATAAGACACACTTTTAAAGGGTTTTTTTCCCCACCTTGAGTATTTCTCCTTTCATTTTCTTCCCCCTTCATATTCCCAGTAGCTGTTGCACTTGGGAAGTGTTTATATGAAACAAGATGATTTAACAAGGAGCTAAATTATTTCATTCATTTATTCCCTTGTTTAGTCACTGAACAAATATTGATTAGGCTTTTGCTCTGTATCAAGCACTCTTTAAGGAAAGAATTTGGTGGCCAAGCACGGTGGCTCATGCCTGTAATCCCAACATTTTGGGAGTTCAAGGTGGGTGGATCACCTGGGGTCAGGAGTTCGATACCAGCCTGGCCAACATGGTGAAACCCTGTCTCTACTTTAAAAAATACAAAAATTAGCCTGGTGCAGTGGTGGGTGCCTGTAGTCACAGCTACTAGGGAGGCTGAGGCAGGAGAATTGCTTGAACCCAGGAAACGGAGGTTGAAGTGAACTGAAATCTTGCCATTGCATTCCAGCCTGGGCAACAGAGTAAAGCTCTGTCTCAAAAGAAAAAAAAAATTGGGAAGTAGCTCACCCTGTTAACACAAGCGTCCTGTTTACTTCCTGGACATGCATACTGTGACCTGTGCTTTATACCATATAAGTGTAGTTGAATAGCTAAGTACTTAATTCCTATGTTATTTATTTTTAAGGTTAAAAGGGACTGTCTTAGAAACGCAAATCAAAACTGCAATAAGATACCATCTCACGCCAGTCAGAATGGCAATTATTAAAA
>CAUYLG010026658.1:0-62800 GCA_963573385.1 Cacajao melanocephalus
AAATTATATATCTGATAAGGGAGACCAATATCCAGAACATATAAAGAACTCCTACAACTCAATAATAAAAAAACAAAAATATTAAAAATGAGTAAAGGATATTAATAGACATTTTGACAAAGAAGATAGACAAATGGCAATTAGTACATGAAAACATGGTCACATCACCAATCAAAACCAAAACCAAATTCAAAATCAAAACCAAAATGAAATACCACCTCACATCTATTAGGATTGTTATAATCAAAATGATATATAATAGCAAGTGTTGGTGAGACTATAGAAAAATTAAAACGTCCTGATATTGCTAGAAGGAATATAAAATGGTGCAAATGCTATAAAAAAAAAAAAAAAAAAAAAAGAATGTCCACAAGAACAACCTTCCATTTTTCAGTTCAGTTCAACAAACATTTATATTATCCATGTGAGCCACGTTTTGGGTCAAGAACAGTCTTTAAAAGTATAATCAGTAGTGGTTCAAATTAACATTGTCTTCATATAATGGCCTGTGTAGTACATTGATCCTAATATGCTTTTACTTCTGCTTGTATGAATAAGTGGTCTTTAGATTAGATACAACAATGCATGTGATACTAACGCCAGTGGAGTAAGAGCACTGTAGGTGACTTGTGCTTTATCTTTTAAATGCAGCTGAGAAATTCTTGATCCTATTTTATTTTTGAGGAATTGAACTAGATTATTTTTTCCCTTTTTTATTTTCATTTTTATTCCATGAGCTTGAGTAATTGTAATATTTAATTCAAATAGCTATTCTACAAACCAGGTAGCTAATGGAATGTGACCACAATACAATCAAATGTTGATAAGCAGTCAAGACACCCAGTTCACTGGGGCAGCTCAAAGTTGCAGCATGAAATGAAATGACTGTCATACTGTCAACACGCTCTACATTTTCTCTTACTACCTCATTTGGACACTACTAAAGTTGAAAGATACTGGCAGAGTAGTATCAAGTCAGCAATGTAGGAGAAGAATTCGGTGGGATGCCCTTAATGTGTTAGTGCTTTGAAACAATACTATAGGGGAAATAAATTGCTTGGCATAGTAAAAGGGTTAGTCTGGCAATCAAGATCAGTACAATTTTTTTTTTTTTTTTTTTGGATACAGTGTCTTGCTCTGTCACCCAGGCTGGAGTGCAGTGGCGCGTTCTCGGCTCACTGCAAATTTTAGCTCACGGGTTACAGCAATTCTTCTGCCTCAGCCTCCTGAGTAGCTGGGATTACAGGCATGTGCCATGATAACTGGCTAATTTTTGTATTTTTAGTAGAGACGGGTTTCACCATGTTGGTTAGGCTGGTCTTGAACTCCTGACCTGGTGATCTGCCCTCCTCGGCCTGTTAAAGTGCTGGGATTACAAGCGTGAGTCACCACGCCCGGCTCAGTATAATTTTTTTTTTAAGAGGGGGTCTTACTATGTTGCCCAGGCTGGTCTCCAACTCCTAACCTCAAGCATTCCTTCTGCCTCAGCCTCCCAAGTAGCTGGGACTTCCAGCATGGGCCAGCGTGCCTGGCTTAAGATCTGAACAATTTTTTTATAAACTAAACACACTGTGTGTCAGTAGCATACTGTGACTACAGGAAAGATTATCTTAAGAGTGAAAGAAAAAGTTTTACCTAGAGACTATCTATTTAGCAGGTTATCATGAGCAAAATAACTTGAACAATAGATAATTAAGTTTCTCATATAGTAAAATCAGAGGTGGATTTTTCCAGAGTTTGTTGATTTAGCAGCTCATAATAATAAATTCATGAAAACTTCAGATTTTTAAATCTCCCTGGCTATGACCGCTGCAAGCTGCATGGCTTCATTGTTCAGGGACTGACTTCCGGGCAGTTACGACAACATCGCCTGGGAATATCTGAGGGGCGGTAGTGGCTCCAACCTGCCAATAGCCACAGGTGAAGGCACTCATGGTACAACCAAACAGCAGGAAGTTAAAGTGGGTTTTCCTTCTCTCTTGGGGTTGGAGACTTATCCACACTAAATTTATTTCCCTGGTCTGCTGTAATCAAGTAGTATAAACTGGGTAGCTTTAAGCCACAGAAATATATTATCTCACACTTCTGGAGGCTAGAAATCTGAAACCAAGATGCTAGCAGGGTCAGGCTTCCTCTGAAGCCTCTAGGGGAGGGATCTTGCTTTGTCTCTTCCCTGCTACTGGAGGTTTGCTGGCAGTCTTTGGTGTTCCTTGGCTTGCAGCTGCGTGACTCCAGTCTCTGCCTTTGTAGTCCCATGGTGTTTTCTGTGTGTCTCTGTCTTCACATGGCCATGACCTCTTATAAAAACACCAGTTCCATTGGATTAGAGGCCCACCCGACTCCAGTATGACCTCATCTGAGTTCAACTAATTGTATCTGCAGTGACCCCATTTCCAAATAAGTTCACATTCTGAGATTCTGGGGGTTAGGACTTCAATGCATCTTTTTTATTTTTGGAGGACACAGTTCAACCAATAACAGCCTCCCAAATATTAATACTTAGCACCCTTCCTTTGCTAAATCATTCAAGTTTCCAAGGCAGTTAGTCAACTGTTTAGAACCTGCAGGGCTGCAGGTTACAGATGCTAGCATCGTTAGAGGGCTCAGCGTTGCCTGTTTACACACACACACACAGCCACTTCCCTGCTCCACACATACCACACACATACACTGTCTGCACTCTCTCAGCCTCTGGTGTTTGAGGCAAACATGGTTCTTTCTGAATGTACAAAGCATACTAAATTGCCTTCCTGTGTGGGCTCCCAACACCCCCAGACTTTTGTTCTCTCCTACCTACTCTTAGACAAAACATTTTAAAAATTATTATTATCTCTTTAGATGTTTGGCTAGCTCACAGTCATTTCCTTGAATCTTCTTTTTACCTGATGAAGCCTTCTGGTCTCCTGGCCTATAACTTTAGCCTGTATTTTAAGTACTTAAAAAAACCCCACGAAACAACACAGTCTTCCTATTAGCCATGTTTGTTGTTACTTTTCTCCTCCACTGTCTCCTGACAGCCAATTTCTTATAGTAAATAGTATGAATAATACTATCCCACATTTGCATAGAATTTTTACAAATATTATTTAAAAAATACTACAACCTACCTGTGAGACTGCCATTCGGGAGTGATTACATTGATATTGTAAATAAAGAATCTAAGGCTCTGTCAGGCCAAGTGTCCCTAGACACAGAATGGGTAGGTGGGTAATGGTGACTGGAACCATATTTTGTGACTCACTCAACTAAGGAATTTCCAGTATAACCCGTGTCCACTGTCAATATTGCTCAACCATGCCCGGTAATATCCTGGCCTATAGCAAAAGGGATACAAGGCTAGTTGATGTTTATTAGTGGTAATGGCAGGGGTTAGGGGTAGTTGATACTTAAATACCTTTTCCACTATCACATGTAGCAAAGAATTAAACTTAATGTTTGTAAATGACTGAAAGCAAAGAGAAAGAACCAAAGTTGCCGTTATCGTTTTTATTGAGGAAACCAGTAGACTTTTAAAATAACGGCTTATATTTAGCCGATGTACACTTTGTGGCCATGCTGGTTGTTAAAATATTAAAATATTTTCATTCTGGATGGCAAATGGTTGCCATCCAGAGCCCCTTGAGTGCTTCTCAGCCACCAGAGGTGCCCTGTCTTTTACCCTGGGACACTTCTGACCTCCTAATGATCCAGGAACTGTGGGAGAAAAGGTCTGTCTGACAAGCAGGGATGGCCAGTGCCACATGCTACCTGATTGTCAGATATTTTGAACATTGCACTTGCTGAGCAGAGGCATACTGGGAAGGAAACTTTCACTTACCGAGGACTGACTCTATGCTAGAGACTGTGATAGGGGCTTTTAAACTATTTTATTTCATTTTCACAACAGCTCGCAATCTTTTCTCCATTTTATCACGGAGGAAAGTGAGGCTTAAAGAGCTATGGGAGGAATCTTGCCCAAATTCACATACCTAGTAAATGTTGAAGCTGTTTGGCTTTTCAGAGAGCATAGGAATGAAAGCCGCATTTTACAGATGAAGAAACCAAGGCAGGGAAAGGATTCTTGTACTTTTTAACTTTGCAGTGTGTTCATATGGAATACTTGGTGTGGAAAATGTGTACCAGCCAACTGAGACAACAGCTCATGTAACAAAGACATGCAAAGATATAGTGGAAGTTTACTCTGAAATTGGGGTGTGAGACACATTGTTTTAAAAGATACACATGGAAGACCTATCACCTATATTTATGGGTTGACTACACTTTGCAATTCTGCCATGCATTAAGGATCTAGTATATGCAGCATCTTCCTAAAACAGCTAACAGTCTGTTTCTGTATTGGAAAACAGACTTGTGGATAAAATAAACGTTTGCTTCTTTTTAGAAAATTTTTTTCCCTCTTCACTTCCATCTGCTCATTGTTGCAAACAAGAGCTAATCAGCTGAGCAGAGAAACAGATGTGCTGTGACGGCTCCAAAAATGGATCTCTCTCTGCCTGGCAAAGGGTCGTTGACAGGGGACGGTTGCCATAACAACTAGCCTATACCAATGCAGAAATATCGCAGTCTTTTTGCAGCCTCTCTTGCCTTCATTAATTATGCCATTCCTAGTAAATGATACGATAATGCTATTTCCTTTGGCGTTGCCAGGGCTAGAGATGACAAATGAGATATTTTGTGTCAAAAGGCTGAGAAAGACGTACAACACTACAGAGTTGAATAATTATTATTGTCATTATTATCATTTTGTTCCCTAAGCTCTAGCTAATGGGTTGGGTTCCCAAATAAGAGTTAACATTTAGTGAGTGTTTACTATGTGTTAGGTGCTAAGGGAGTTGTGTGTATTAACTCATAAATAATCACAACACTACCAAAAAGCTGGTGCTATTGCTAGTCCAGTGTTTTAGATGAAGTAGATAAGTCATAGAAAGTAACTGGACTTGTCCTTGGACAAGTTATTAGGTAATGCCACCAGAATTTGAACCCAGAGATTTGGCTCCAAAGTCCTTACTTTTAACCACCATACCACAGCAAATTATTTCATTGTGACGACCAGTGTACCAGATAAGACATCAATCTTTTTTCCCCCTAATTTTTAACTTAGATGAGAATTATCCTTCCTAATGTATGAAGGAAATATAATATTTCAATGTGATGCTAGAAGCCAGTGTAATGAATGCCCAAGAGAAGGATATGGAGGAAAATAAAGTTCTTTAGAATTGAATTTAGGAGATTTGTAATTTTAGTCTTAGCTCTGCCACCGTTTTCTCAAAATCATTGATTCAGTTATTTTTATATGGCTTAAGTTTGAGTAAAAAAGCACAAATTTTAGAGTCAGATAAATCTGGGAGCAAATCATAGATATTTGCTTACCCATATAACCAATAACCTCAGGCAAGTTACTGAATATTTCTGACTAGTAAAGTGGGGAGAAGTTAGAAGAGGTAAAATGGGGAGAAAAAACCTGCCTCAAAAGATAAAATAAAATAATGCACTTTAAGTGTTCAGGACAGTGCTGGACATGATAAGGGCTTTTAACAATGGCGTCATATGTTACCCCTACCCCTACCTCTGCTTATCCTGTTCTCATCTGTAAAAAAGAAGAAATTGGCTTCAGTAGTCTTTGCCTTTTAAGGTCCTTTCTATTTTCCAGGGAACATTTACTGTTTGTAGAGGGAAGACCCTCTTTCAGTTCTCATATTCCATGCTCTGCTGTTCCTCAAGCAGTGAGGGTGGGATCTCACCAAGTTCCCAGTAAGAGGGAGCTGATGACATCACATGGCTGCTAGGATCCATTTTACTTGGCTCTCTGTTAAAAGACTGGAGATTCATGGGACTCTGTCTGCCTGTCATATCACTGTGAGGAATGCAGGCTTTGGGAGCTCAGGAGAGTTAAGGGAGAGGTTTAGAACTTCAAATTATTGGCTGAAAGACCTGTCTGTCTTCTCCAGAAACATTCATCTCTGAGAGTCGGTAACCTTTTGCTGTTCCCTGGTTCACCCCAGGCATTGTGTATCAGGCTCGAAGAGACAGAGATTCCTTCTCTTGTTCTGAGGCTGGCCCTGGCCACGTTTGCAGAGTGATTCTGCCTTCTAAGGCCCTGAGGCACAACTCAGATGCTGAGTGCTCCAATAGGCGAAGGGCCCAGGCCAAGGGTGAAATGACTGGATGCAGCCTCAGTTTCTCACCTCGGCTCTCAGCTGGAGCTCTGTGGGGAGGTTGAGTCATTTGTGTCATATGTCAGTGTGGAGGTGGGGGCCAGCTCTGGAGGAGGTGGTGATATGTTATTACCCTCCTCCTGGTGGGTCTAAATATAAGTACCCACCTGAGGGCTTCAGATCCCAGATATGCAGAAGCGTGTAAGGCCTAGAGCGGAGGCCTCACATCCCCTCTGAGTTCTGAGCGAGAAGTGCTAAGCCAGAAATATCAAAGGAACAACCACCAGGAGCATTTGGAATTTTTAAGGCTGTCCTCACCCCTCTCTGGGAAGGTGAGAAGGGTCAAAGCATCTGCTGTTGCCCCTTCTCTTCATCCACCAAAAAGAAAAAGAGGAAAAACTGATTCTGTTACTGCAGGAACAGAGGTGTTTGCTGAAGCAATGTCAGAGTTGGCCTCAGCTCTTCCTGAGCTCTGGGTCCCAAATTACCTGTAGCTGACTTCCAATCAGTGACTCCACTGCTCTGTTCCGGGTACAGAGTCTCAGCCCATGAAAGAGAATTCCCACCCAAGCCAAACTCCACATTTGCTCCCTTGGCTGATGGCCACTGAGCCGTCAGAAGAGAGCAAATGGAGGAGAGCAGCCAGCATGAGGGATGGGACCCCAGAGGAGCCTTGAGTAGGATGAAGTAGGAACAAGTAGAGGTAGATGGACAAGTATTTCTTGTGCTCTATGATGTCCCAGGTATTTCCCATACCTTTTTAGTGGGGAGGCAGGGAGACAAGGTCTTGCTCTGTTATCCAGGCTGGAATGCAATAGTGCGATCTCAGTTCACTGCAGCCTCCACTTCCAGGGCTCAAGTGATTCTCATGCCTTGGCCTCTCTAGTAGCTGGGATTATAGGCATGGGCTACATGCCCAGCTAATTTTTGTATTTTTAGTAGAGACAGGGTTCATCATGCTACCTAGGCTGGTCTTGAACTCCTGGGCTCAAGTAATCCACCTGCCTTGGCCTCCCAAAGTGCTGAGATTACAGGCATGAGCTACAGTGCCTGGCCTCTTATACATTTTTCAATTTGAGAAAGTTAAACAGAATCACTCTCTAATAGGGACATATGACATTGTCAAGGACATCCTTATTTGCATGGTGCTGTCAGCCTGGGTGAGGACAGAAACCGCAGACTACTTGCTGACGAAGGGGTATGCCCGAGTGGGAACTTTGAGATATTTTGCTTGATTTGCTTTCCTTCCTGTTTTTCAGATGCATGATGAAGGAGGAAAACATTTTTTTCCTCACTAGTTTCTGATTGTGTGCTCATGCTTCGGTTCTGTTGCCTACTAGCTGCGGCCTTGAGTATCTCTTAACTTTCTGAATCTGTTTCCTGGCCTGGTTTAATAGTGCTTGACCTAACAAGCTGTAAAATGGACTGAATTGTAGAGGTCCTTCTTGCTCTATCCTGAACATACTCTGGTGGAAATGGAGCAGTAACTGGCAAGGAAAGGGGCAGCAAGGGAGATTGAAGGGATGGGGAAGTGAGAGGCGGCAGGAAATCCATCTGTTTAATGCTTACATACTGCACTCATGGGCTCAGTGTAGAAGTTACTGTGACTGTGGCTCTCTGAGTATGGAATCTATTTGGAAGTGGCTCAGCATTCTCCATTGTTATAAGGATTCCCAAGAGATGCCTCACTCAGGAAGGTGGTGGATAACCATGGAGTTTGCTTCTGCTTTGGCCATGAACCAGCTGTGTGACTTTAGACAAACCAACTGGCTCTCTCCTCAGGCCCTCAGTTTTCTCTTCTGTAAAAGAAGGGAGTTGAATGAGGGAATCTTGAAGGTCCTTTCATCGTCCATCTCTGTATGAGGAAGCTCTGGAACAGGCGAGGACAGTGGGATTGCACCGGGTCTCCAGGCAAATGGGCTCCTTCACTTTTTGAGTACTAAGGACACATATGAAATTTCGACATGCTGGGAGTTCTGTAGATAATGGTCCTGAGTCTGAGAAGGGGACTCACCACACAAGTAACAATAAATGATCTGTTCCCAGGGCTTCAGGGAGTTAAGGTGCACAGATCAGTGTGTGGGCTGACCTCAAACCCAAATGAGTTCCCCTTCTACCCTCCACTAGCCATGGTGGGAAGCTGGTGTTGTGTTAGCATGCTTTGTGTGTCTTTAATTTGAACTTGGCTTTATTTCTCTGTAGACTTAAGCTGAAACCTACAATCCTGGGAAAAAAGAGACCTGTAGAACATCACATTATAATTACAGACCTTTCTGAAGTTCACAAGAACCTTCTAATTTAAATTACTTCTGGCAATTTCTCAGTGTGCAAAATACGGATTCAATCTTAGCCTTAGTTTTAGTTTTATGAAAGACCATTCCCCTGCCAAATACTTCAATTTCAGTTCGTCTAGTCCGTATTTCCTTTGCAAAAAAAAAAAAAATCTCGAATATATCCTCCCTTGAAATTATATTTCATCTTAGGTAAAATACTTCATTTGTTTATTCAGTATCTCGGCTTATGACACTTTACAATGTTCATTTGTAAAACTGATTAAAAAAATATTTGCCACTGGAATATTTATACTGTAACTACAGTTTCCGATTCCAGAGAAGTTCTGATTTAGAAATCTTTATAATCAATAACATTTATCAATTATGCTGCATGAATTGTGTAAGCAAAATTAAGAATCCTATTTGCCTTCCTACCTCTCAGCCCATCTTATTTGCCAGTCTATTGCCTGCATTTTTGGGCTCAAGGTCAGCCAAGGATTAATAGCTTTAGGTCTTTTTGCCTTGCCTCTTATTTAGCTGAATTTAACTCTTGAGATAACGGCATTTTGCCTTATGTACTTGAGTGAAATTTTAATCCTGACCTTTGGTTATAATTTTGGGTTGCACAAATGATTCTAGTAAGGTGAGAAATCAGAACATAGAAGGCAAACCTAATTACATTTTTAATAACATTAAAAAATATTAATGGAAAAATAAAGTAGTCTGAATAATACCTGTTTCTTAAGTTTGGTAAATTATTTCTTATGACAGCAAAAATACCGTACTATTTGCTTGAAAACGCTGCTGTTAGAGAAACTAGGTTGGCTGAATCTAGAAGCTCATATGTTGACTGTTTTTATCCCTTTTACATAGAGTATAATACAGATGCTCTTTTCAGATAATGAAGACCTTGAGATGAGAAGCTGTTAGCTCAGGTTCTTATAGACCAAGTCTTTCTGCAAGAGAGGGTGGATCTCACCCCTATCTTGGTAACTTTATCAGTAAGTCCTAGTCATGGATCATGGTGGCCTGAGAAAGTGAAAGTAATACTCATGCCCTGTTCTTACAATAGAAAGGGATATAGTTGGGAAGGGAATTTCATTTGTAAAACTGATTTTAAAAATATTTGCCATTGGAATAGTTACACTGTAACTATAATTTCCAATTCCAGAGAAGTTCTATTTTAGAAATATTTATGATCAATAACCTTTATCAATTATGCTACATGAATAATTATGCTTTATTATTTTGGTATTAATCTCATTGGGACCTAGTTTTTTTGTTTTGTTTGTTTTTTGAGACAGAGTCTTGCTCTGTTACCCCAGCTGGAGTGCAGAGGGATGATCTCGGCTCACTACGACCTCTGCATCCTGGGTTTAAGCAATTTTCCTGCCTCAGCCTCCTGAGTAGCTGAGGTCATAGGCATAAGCCACAACTGGCTAATTTTTTTTTTTTGTATTTTTAGAAGAGATGGGGTTTCACATGTTGGCCAGGCTGGTCTCGAACTCCTGACCTCGTGTTCTGCCCGCCTTGGCCTCCCGAAGCCTTGGGATTATAGGTGTGAGCCACCACACCTGGTTGGGGACCTAGTTTTATAACCAATACACTGCCTTTAACCTGCCAGTTTTTTGATAAAGAATCCCAGCAGATGACAAATACTCCAGAAGAAAGAAACATGCCCTTGAAAATTAAGGCAAACTTTTCAATATTTATTTATATTTTCAAGGCAAAAAAAACAAAACTCCTTCTTCTTATAGAAATAATCCATGCTCTCTATAGATGTTTTAGAAAACATAAAAGATCTTAAGTAAATAAATAAAATAATTATTATCCATATGTCAGTGATCCAATGATATCCACTATTAACAGTTTGGTGCCATAGAAAAAACTGAATAACCAGCATTTTCATAAGCAGCGCTTCAGATGAGGCCCATGAAAAAGGGGTTGCTTGGATTGCTTGCAAATAAAAGGTAGAGGGGGGATAAAACATTTTGTCAAAGTCACCCAGTGAGGTGGTGGAAAAACCAAAACGAAGATGCCAGGTTCTGGGATTTTCTAGCGTTAGCCAGAGGTGAAAGTCTCTTCATGACCCACAAGCTGCTGACTGTTGTTTTTTCTCTGCCATTCTCTGGCTGGTGGCTAAGGAAAGGAACAGCCATCTTCAACAGAACACAGCTGACCATGCTCAAGGACAGACAAGGGGATGATATGTGTCAAAGAAGTTGTGGATGTGGTTTGATCCCATAGATTCCTGCAGGAGAGGGGAGAAGGTGTTTCCTCTTTGGGGTAGGAGGGAGTGACTAGGGGTAGATTTAAGAAGTCTGGATCTGTGGAACTCCTTAGCCTGAAGAAGGCTAAAGAGAATTGCCCCAGCAATTGAAGACAGATAATGACTAGCCTTTGCTCCAAAGACCTGTCAAGCTAAGTCATTTGTGAAAACTTGTTTCTTGTTCTCAATCTCCTCCAGAAAGAAAAGTTTTTGGCAGCTAAGGTGGTAATGACCAACATTTAGGAGGCTTGAGCCCACTGCTGGGTAAAACAGTTGTTGGCCTTGGGCACTAAAGCTGTCAGTGCATAGATACTGCTAGTAATCCAGCATTAGTGTTTTTCTTCTTCCTAAAATAAGCAGCAGTGTAGTCTAATTGTACCAGAAAAGCCGTAAGTTTGCATTTCAAGGTAGGAACCTGGACTTGCTCCATTAACCAACATCCAAACGATTGCTCTCTCACTGAAGCTCATCTTCCTTAAAAGACACATTATTACAACAACCAGCATATTTTCATAGACCTTAAGACTTTCTACAAAATATTGGCAATAAAATCTCTTCAAAGTTCCAGTCATCCTGTTCACACCTCAGAATAATGTATTGTGCACTCTAGCTAATTTGTATGGTGATGTTAGCCTCTCAGTTTGAGATACTACCCCAAGATCACTTACCTGGAAATGGCAAAGTCATAGACTGTTAGAGCTAGAAGGGATGGTCATTTATTTCCACCTTACCACTTTATAGATCAAGAGAGAGGTCCTGAGAGCATAAGTTATTTGTTTCAGATGTGAAAGGGTGTGCATTTGGGGTCCTGGGCCTTTGTCAACACCATCTCATTTCTCTCCACCCCTTTAATAAGACTTACAGAATCTGGAAAACCTGGTCCCAGATCAGTGCACTTACTGACCATCGCTACTCTCCTTTCTTAATGAAGCATCCTAACAACTGATTCAGAGAGTTGTTTTTGAGGTCACCTTCTCCTGGAGGCAAGGGACGAAAGACCATTCAACCATCCCAGCATCCTTAACTCAGCTTTATTTAACCTAGAGACAAGGAGAGTGTTGAGCTAAAGAGAACGATAGTACTATTTTCTCTTAATGAAATAGCTTCAGACTTTGTTATTAGATTGATAGAGAATCCCATTCCAGGGTGTTGGCCTGCATCCTCTTAAGAGTGCTTCTTTAAATCTCATCATATGTGTAACCTGCAGAAAGGGCTGTTTCCTCCTGGTAAGGAGCAATCCTGAAAGAGAGACTCTCTGAGGAGATGCACCAAATGACAAAAGCTCAGAAAACCTGGCTAGTGTTGTCAAAATGTGAGTGCAGAAGCTGATCATTTTAACCAACTATAACTTTTATTATATATAGCACTTATCATCTGGCAATGATTTGTTTAGTTATCCTTCTCCCTGCCTGGGTTCAAATTCTGGCCCTGACAATTACTAGCTATGTGATGCTAGGTAAGCTGTTTAACCATGTTCTCCTCAGGTTCCACACCTGCAAAAGTGATCATAGCACTTGCTTTGCCAAATTACTATGAGGATTAAGTTCAGTGTGTATTTAACTTTCTCTTCCCAGGGCCTGTTACCATGCCAGACTAATGGGTACTCAATAATTATTTGCGAGTTATTTTATTAGCATAATTTCCAATAAACTTCCTTGGAAGGCTGAACTTAAGTAATTTCTTTGTTACATGATGCACTGAAGAGAAGAATTAGGCTAAGATATGCTTTTCTGTTTATCAGAATCAGCTGAAGATGTTTATCTGTAAAGAGAAGTTGAAACCAGATAAAAGTTTTGAATATTTTATGATGACAGGTGAGAAATGTTAGAATATCTCCATTTCCACATTCAGATATGTTCTTAGAATTGCCTTGTATGTCCCATCCAAGCTGGCTAGAAGCTGATTTGAATTTCTCGCCAGAAGCTGTAGACTATGGGTACTACATACTTCTTATTGTCTTGCTTATCCAGCAGTGGCCTCCTTCTAGAATCTTAAGCATTTAGAGCCCATATCCTTTACTGGACATGTTAGTACACATTATCTGAGGCCATCTATAGTTGTCACGGTTTGTCATTTAATTACGATAGATTCACTTTATATTTCATTGGCCATAGCTCCTGCTGGGGAAGGATAGAGTCTTATTTCTTGCTCCCTCACAGGCCTTATCACAGTGTCATGAATTACAGTGAACTATTTGTTGATTGATAGGTCTAAAATTATGTTTGTCCCACACTTTTGAAAGTGTCATTTCTGAAAGGAAAGGTGTTGAATAGCCTTCTCTAGGGATCTTTAAAAATAACGAGGGTTCTCACCTCATTGGAGTGAGGAAAGGGAGGTCTTTGGGGGCAATGAAATGGCCTTTGCTCCTGAAATTGGAATTATTTGAACTTCAGTTTGAATGTACATTTGAAAATAACGTGTTAAAAGTATGACAGGATATTCTATTCAGAAGATGGGGCTGGGGCCAGGCCAAGGATGTGGATACGAAGAAAATGTTCTCCAGCTCAGAAGAGAAGAGTACAGGGCAATTATGAGAACAAGAGCACAGGGTCTAGAGCAAGGCAGTTGGCACATTTTGCCAGGCCCTACAAGTCCAATGCACTGGGTCTGGAAGAGAGCAGGAATGCTAGTTTTCTATCACAGCCATAACAATACCACAAACTTAGTGGCTTAAAACACCTGTTTCTTAGTCTTAGTCTGTTTTGTGCAGGTCTAATGGATTATCTGAGACTGGGTAATTTATAAAGAACAGAAATTTATTTTCTCACGGTTCTAGAGGCTGGGAAGTCTAAGGTCAAAGTGCTGGCATCTGGTGTGGGCCCTCATACTGCGTCCTAACATGGCAGAAGGCAGAAGGGAGCAAACTCACTCCTACAAGCCCTTTTCATGGTAGCATTAATCCATACACAAGGACAGAATCCTCATGACCTAACCACCTCCCTAAAATACTCTTCTCCATTTGTAAGTCTCCCAGGCATCTGAGACTTAATATATCCTAAATGGAGCTCCACTATTCACCCAAAACCTGCTCCTCCTACTGTCTTCCTCATCTTCGTAAATACCAATTCTATTCTGGTGGTTGCTCATGCCAGAAACTTTGGGGTTTTCTTTAGCTCTTCTTTCTTATAAGCCCTGCTCAGCAAATCCAGTTGGCTCTACATTCAAAATTATATCTAGAATCTGCTTATTTCTCACCATCTCACAATGCCTCATCTGGATCCCTGCAGTAACATATTTAACTGATTCTGTTTCTTCTGCTCACAACCTATCCTCTGCACAGTAGCCAGAGTGATCTTGCTAAAACGTGAGCTAGATCTGTCACTCGTCTGCTCACCACAGTCAGTTGTCCCATCTCATTTGAAATAAAAAAGCCAAAGACATTATGAAGGTCTAAGGGGGTGACCCTATTACTCTGGTCTCCTGTGTTCACCACTGTAGGTGTTGCCCTGTCATTGGTGTTCTGGA
The DNA here is from genome assembly GCA_963573385.1 of Cacajao melanocephalus. NCBI lineage: Eukaryota > Metazoa > Chordata > Mammalia > Primates > Pitheciidae > Cacajao > Cacajao melanocephalus. Next base: position 14,163 of record CAUYLG010026658.1, read on the forward strand.
TCATCAGACATCAAAGTTTCCCACCTGGCCATGGCCATGGGTCATCCTGGTGGCAGATTTTAGGTCAGATAGGGGTTCCTCGTTCTCCATGCCCTTTGGCTCACTCCTGACTTCTGTCCCCATTGTGAGAGTCATCAGAGTCTGAATGTAGGAGATGTTCTTGCCTAACGCAAAAAGTTGATAGAAACATTTCTCCACAGGGTCACATACTCCTCAATACAGTGACAAGCCCGGGGTCATTTTCTGGTACTGCTGCTGTTGTATCTAGTCAGGGCAGTAACTGGAATGGCAGCTGCTTCTGTGATGCACACCAGTTGTTGGAGTCTGAGGAGGGGAAAGATGTTCTTAGAAAAAGGGAAGGGTGGAGTGGGGTCATTTCTACTTTATGTTAACCATGTGAGGCTTCCAGCATCTCTCTGCTTAGTTGGTTCTACTCTTGGGGATTTCATGCATCTCAAAGTACACGAGCATCTTTGAGAATAATTGTTTCTTATTGTTGAATTCAGTAGCTGATAGTGAGGTGAAGGATGTAGACAGAGCCTTTCCTTAAAGACTAGCAGGGTTGGGATGGTGTGGGTATACACCCTGTTCCTCCCCTTGCACAGCTCTTTGTACTTAGACGGTTCAATGCATACTGTTTAAAAACTAAACTGACACATTTAAAAAAGTTAATGAACATATAAGATAATAAATTAGTTACACACAAATAAGGCCTAGAATACACACATCTTATCACTGGAATTCAGTCTCAGTGTGGCCAAGGGAACGGAGAAGGGGGCTAAGATCAGCTCAGGGCCTTTTCAGGACATCCGACGTGGCCGTAGGGTTGATGTATCGTGTCCTGCTTTTGTCTAATAGGTCATTGCCTGTGAGCAGCAGTATGACTCTTCCTATGACGCTCGCTGTGACGTCTGGTCCTTGGGGATCACAGCTATTGAACTGGGAGATGGAGACCCTCCTCTCTTTGACATGCATCCTGTGAAAACACTCTTTAAGATTCCAAGGTAGGACACAAGATGGCACTCTTGACTCATTGGTTCTCTGTGAAAGCATCTAGTTAGAGGAATAATAAATAGTTTGTAAGCAATTTCTCTCCAAACCTGACAAAGCCTGATTGTGGAATGTATTTTCTTTGAAAAAACAAGGGAGTGGGGAGTGGTCGGGAAGAGGATGTGCCTGAAAGATAACATACCCCAAGGAATAATAAGGCCTTGTTGGGACAATGACATATTTTCAGCACTCAGCTTTTTCTGAGATAATCATTTTTTGTACTGTGCATAAGACTGCGAATGGAACTGTGGATTAAGTAATCTGTCTAAATACTAGTGTTTTCTTTTTAAGTACATACTTTCTCTAGTACTCAGTGAAAATGTATATCATATGGCTCTATTCACTCAGACCAGCATTGAAATGTATCAGAAAATGTTACATCAGCACTATGTCTTACTCTCCATCCCTTCATTTCTGTCTCAATGGAAAATTGTGTGGAAAGAGGTCTGTTTGGAGAGCATTTAAATGCAAGTATACTTTCTATTCTGTGTATTCATTGGGGTTTTGTGCAAGAGGTTGGGTTGTCTTTTGTTGGAATCAGGCTGATGTATGGCCAGCTCCCGGCTCTAGTTACAGAAAATGAAGCTATCCAGGGAGTCCTTCCCAGCCAGGTTGCAGTTTGAGAGATAATTTGTACCTTCCAAATGTCTCTTTCAAAGGAAGGCTCTGGGCAGGCTGGGAGCCATTTAACTGCTTTAACAATACAAGTGTTGACCTCTCCTTATCTGCACAATCACACAGCTATCACAGCCTTTAAAAATTTCTCCTGATTGCAATTTGCATTTCTGATTAGGTCTATTTATATGCAGATGAGGCTCTCTGGTGTTCATCATCATAATGTTATCATTTTATACCTAATCCGGATGTGAACAACCACCAACCACTATTCCAGAAATGATCCCCACCCAAGCCAGAGTTAGTCTTTTTGCCTTTTTCGAATCACAAAAACAGGTCACAGTGATTAGAGGAGCAGACGGAGCACCTGGCTTTTTAAATTAATAGTCTGATGAGCGTTCAAAAGGATATAAGAATGCAGGAGCCAAAAGCAGCATTGTGTACTGTAATAAGTCAGAAAATGGGAAATGGTGTCTGGAATGATTTGTGTGTGTGCTTTGATTTTTTACAGATGGTTTACCCCTCACCATGTATTTAATGTGGCAACATAATTTCCTGAATATCAGGATTAAGGTGTAGCTTCTCATTAGCAAAATAATACGTACTTTTGATAAGAGATCATCTGTATTTTTTTTTCTTACTTTTTTTACTATGCGTTTGTGTATGGACCAGCTGTTCAAAAATTTTTTAAGGTGATAAATGTGAGGCAGCTAAGAGTGTCTGTGTGTGTGTGTGTGTGTGTGTGTGTGTGTGTGTGTGTCTTTAAATAGACCCTTCCTCTCCAGTGACTCCACTTAGCTTGCTTCTGTGTCTAGCCAATGTTCTGATCTCTAATAATCTCTATATTCTCTCACTATTCATCTCTTCCATCTTGGGAGAAGCCTCCAGATCTCCAGATGTGGGAGTAACTAAGCCTCTACTGCCTGCCTCAGGACAGAAGGGATCCCAGGAATTAGGCAATTGTTAGAAAAGGATCCTTATTCCAACTTAGTTTAAGGCTTTGTTTCTTTCCTCCTAGTGCTACCTCCTGCCCTTTTAATGTCTCTTGGTTCCTGTGCAAATGATGAATCAGATCGAACTAGGCATTGTCAGCAATAATCAGTCAGCAGATTCTCAGTGCGATTATGTGTGCTCACGTGTGTTCAATACTTGCCACTGTCACAACCTTAATGGCTGACTTGACATTCTTGGATGGGAATGATAAGAGGTTTATTTTATTTTTTTTAAATCTTAGCATGTTTGCATACATTGTACAGCTTTCTTTCTTCCCCAAACCAGGAAAAGGATGTTGGGTTTATATTCACCAAGTTATTTACTTTAAAACTACCCTGTCAATTAGAATTGCACAGTTCTCTTTGAAGGGTTGTGGGTTGACCAAATGTGTGTGTCACATGTGAATACTACTTAATTTTTCGTGCTAAAAATGTATCCTTTCCCCAGAAAAGCTCTTTGATGAAAAGTAGAGAAATTAAGCATTTGTGTGTTTTTAAAAGGCACTCAAATTATTTACCTATGTGTTTCATTGGAATCAATCTCAGTCTCTCTCTCTCTCTCTCTCTCTCTCTCTCCCTCTCCTCCTAGTGGAGAAAAGCAAATGACAAATAATGACAAAAATTCTTTGAATGTATTTGACCTCAGAATTGTTTTTTTTTTTTTTTTTTTACTATTTGAATGTGACTATTTTCATTTTTTTGGAATTCTTGTCAGTGAAAGAGTGAAATCCATTTCAGGGTATGCTAGGATCCGGAATACTGTGTGTGACTTCTTCCTCTGGCTTTCTTCACTGACCTTTTCCCTGCAACCCTTTCTTTACTGGAAATAAATTGAGTAAATTTCCAAGTAAGGGAAGAAAATAAAACCTTGACTGAGTCAGGGAAGAAGTAACTTTCACAAGTTAAAAAAGATTTATGAGTTACTGAAGTGCTGGTTACCTGTGAGCCTCAGACGTCAATAAAACAGGTAATTAGGAAGGTTCCCTGGCTACTGTCGGGAAATATGGAGCAACTTGCCTGGATGTGGTTGATTTGCCTGTACTTGGGTCTCCTTGCTCTTCCCCTCTCTTCCTTTACCCACCTTCTCCTTTCTCTTGACCTTCACATTGGAAGATGACACACAGAGTCATCATGACCTGTCTTTGAAATGCTGCATGACTCACAATCTTTCCCACTTTGCAAACACGCAGAAATTATCTGCTGATTGGCAGAGCATCCACTATTTGCTGAACCTGTCAGCATGTGTCATCTTGTCTAATGCCTTTGCTCCAAAAACGCCACCCCTCTCTAACTGTCACTGCTCTGCCTGCTGCTATTTTTCCCGAGGAGTTATAAGAGAGCAAATGAATGAAAATCATTTCTCTCAACATCAGTGGATTCAACTCTCTCTCACGACTCTTCCCTGAGGACTTCTTTAAAATTCCAGTGGCTTAAAAGGATCTTGAAAATGACCTGGATATATTTTTTTACTTAAAAAGAGATCTGTTTCGTAGATATTGCAAGAATCAATACAGGTAGTGGAAACACACAGTTATGTTGGTCTCTTCACAACTGGGTATCTCTCCTTAGCATAGAGTCTTTGGCTAATGACCCTCTAGACTTCCACAGAGGGGAGCGAGGAAGGTCATGGGGACCACTGTGGGTGTGTTCACTGGTCACTCACTGAGAGCTGCATCACCTGCCTGTTTACCGTTTATCTGGGGCCAGGTAGCAGCTGATTCTGTCCAGTGTCTCATCTCACATTGAATACTTCCACTTTGGTCCTTATGGAAAAATGCAGAATGTTTTCGGGATTCTCAGCAGAAATGTCTTTGGCTGGAAGTGGACAGCACAGACTGGCCCGAACATTCCAGTCCTTGAAGCTGGTGATTCTCCCTTCCTAAAGAGAATTTTCCCTGTAGCACACAGTTGAGTAAAAGGAGAACTCATGATCATCACCAGTTTGCATTTCAACTTGTTTTCCTCATTCGATCTAGGTTGTTCCAAAGTCACCTGGACCCAACTGTTTTTATTTCTTAGGGCTGCTACAGCAAAATTACCACAAACTTGGTGGCTTAAAACAACAGCCATTTATTCTCTCACAGTTCTGGAGGCCAGAAGGCCAAAATCAGTGGGTCAGCAGGGCCACACTCCCTTTGAAGACTCTATAGAGAAGAATTCGTCTTTGCCTCTGCCAGCTTCTGGTGGCTCCCGCTTTTCCCTGGCTTGTGGCAGCATGACTCCAGTCTCTGGCTTCATCTTCACATGGCTGCCTTTTCCACGTCTTGGGGTCTTCTTTTCTGGTCTCACGTAAGGACACAGACTTAGGGCTTATCCTAATTCAGAATGATTTCATCTTGAGATCCTTACCTTAATTACAACTGCAAAGATTCTTATTCCAAATCAGGTCACATTCTCAGATTCCGAGTAGACATATCTTTTGGGGGTCACAGTTTAACCCTTTACACCAACTTTTATGTTTACCAAATTCCCTGAGAAACTAATTTAGGGGCAAGATATAAGACAGCTCAATGATGATGGAAAAATAATGGCCGCTAAGATCTGTCAAGTGCTAACTAGGGGGCAGGTACAGTGTTCTGTCTTTTAGAAATGTAAATACATTTAATTCCCACTGCAACTCTGTGAAGTAAGTACTGTTACCACTCCTTTTTCCGGATGAGAAAACTCAAGGCTGTTAAGCAGGCTTGCTGGCCTCTGGTCATGCACCCAGGGAGGAAAAATGATTTGAATCTGAGAAGTTCGACTCTAAAGCCCACACATTTTGCTACTACATTGAAAAGTTAAAGCCCTTCCTTAAATTATATTATTTGTTTATGAATTATATGTTGAGCACTGAGGGGACTGGGGCATATGGAAATGAATAGAAAGTGGTCCTGCCCTTTCTGTTCATTGGAGGAAAGACAGTCCGATGTCTTTCCTCCTACTCCCAATTTTAAGCTGACATTATTAACCTGAAAGTTAGAATTTTATTAGCATCATGACTGAATCAGCCAAGAAACTGAAGAACAGAAATCAAGAGTATCATCATAGGTGAACATAGGTTGTCTTCGGCTCATTGATTTATGACCCCCAAACCAGAAATCTCTCCCTTCTCCAAACTCCCCTTCTTGCAACTGCTTTTTATTTCCTAATTTGGAACACTTAAGGCAAGTTTTTAAACTGAAGAACTGAGAGCATATGTTATATAAAAGCAGAAAAGAAAAGAGCATATGTTATATAAAAGCAGAAAAATAGTTCAAAATATCATTATTCTCACCCAGAAGTTTCTGTCCCATCTCACCTTCCTTGCAAACCTGTATCTTCCATGTCGGGGCTATTTCCAGTATAGCCAACATCTTCTGCCCCTTTGCCTTTCTCTTATTTTTTCTCTTCTCTTTTATTCATTCATTCATTTATTCATTCGTAGGAAAAGCTCATTCTTGGTCCTGGGAAAAAATGGAAATCTGTTTCTGGCATCCTAAGTTGGAACACATTTTCTCATGAAAGCCATATTTTAAACGGTTATTTAGGAGGAAGCAGTAGAATAGCTGAAGTTCTCTACTTTGGATGCATTATTAGATTTTTGTGGCTAAATAGAGCTGAATGACCTGGTCTAAGGACTTGAGCTTTCTCTAGAGCTTTATGTTTATGGAAAAAGGAAATGCTTTCCAAGTTCTAAATTACCAATTTACAAAAGCGCTTTGGAGCACAATCCACTGGGAACTTGGGAATGTCCATGTCCTCTACCCTAGTATGCCTTTACCTTTGTTCATCCAGACTCAGGTTTGGGTTGGGTGCTTGAGTTGCAAGGATGACAGAGCTTCTGCTGTTAAGGAGCACATCACTTTACTGCCTCCTCCTCATTTATTGGTAAAGGTGAAATGGACAGAGTTTGGATAGCAAAAAGAAATCAGATTTTTGGGAACCCAGGGTCTGGATCCTCTTGGACTGCCTGGATGCTGTAGGTAGTAGGGCTCAGTTGGACAAGTCACCACTTGAAACGTTTGTGTCTATGTGAAAAGCTTTCTCAGGGACTCAGTGCCTACAATTTACTTTTGTCCTGAAATAGGATCCTTGGGTTAAATTTTTATCTTACATAGGCATTTTTTAAAAAAGATTCCTTTTGATTCTGACTTTCCTAATTCCCAAACCAAATTGTTCCTATATGGGAAGCAGTAGTTCCTGCCTGCTGCTCAGCTGTGAGACTCAGAGGCAGCAGGGAGCCCTGAGTCACCAGTAATTGTCTTCCTATTACAGAATTGTCACAGGACATTTTCCTTTAGGGCTGTGAAATATAAAGAAAAGAAATTAAAACTAAACTATTGCTGAAGTGTAATGAGTGAGGGGTGGTGAGTGTTTAATGGCACAGTGAGGCTGGATTTGCCCTGGGGATTGTTGGTTTCTCTTCACCAACCCAGGTCACTTAGCTATTGGCCTTTGAGCAATGAATCCTCACAATCCAAGCTTCACTCATAAAGCACGAAGTGCTAGAAGAATTAACATCATTTAGCGTTTGTTGAGTGCCTAATAGCAAAAAAAAAAAAAAAAAAAAAAAAAAGATTCTTAAAATATTCCAGTAGAAAAACAATTATCTTTTATGAATCTTTTTCTTTCTTTGGGAGATTTTTAATCCCATTTTTAGTGGATTGCCTTGAGTATGTACCTCCTGCAGACCCCCAGAAGATCTTCTGGGTCTAGGACTTGACATTCCATTTCCTTGGGAACCCAGTAGCTGGAGGCATCTGGCAGAAATGCCCCAGAAGGCTTTCACTCTGTGGAACACATTTCCAAATTCTTTTAAAATTTGAATTGAGCAGCTGGGGATATTCAATCCTGTGGAGGTACTGCTTGCTGCCCCCTGTCTGAGTCCTGGCAGGGAGGGAGAATTTAGCTTTGCAAGGTTTCACTGGGGGATTAGGTGGCAAAGCAGGAACATGCCTTCAGGGACTTTGGGTCCCCACCACCACTGAGTAAGAAGCTCACCCTGTGAGAAAGGCCAAAGGTGCAAGGTGTTGACTCACAGCGCTATCTGTGTTTTCTTCTCATTACCCTGGTTTCATTATTTTGGCACCACTCACTGTGGCTAATTCCAACCCAGCTCCGAAATGACAGAGAGATGGGCAAAGAGGTAGACAAGGACACAGAGCTCAAAATTGTACTAGAGATGAGGCACCCTAGTTTCCTCTCTACTCCAGAAAAAAACTAGGAAATAAAGGTGAGGAATAGTTATAACTGCGCTTATGGGTTGGCATAATGGTAGGGGCAGGAGTAAGACAGGGATGAAGAACAGTAAGGTGGTAGTATAAGGAAGGTTCTTCACAGCTGGAGCTGTCCATTCCTGGAAGATCCTAGAGTCAAGTGAAGCCAGTATCATTAAAAGGCTAATATAGTATAGTGGTCCAGCATGTTTGTTTGTATCAGTTAGCTACTAGTATGTAACAAATAACTCCCAAACTTAGTTGCTTAAACAACAAACATTTATGATTTTTTATGAGTCTATGGGTTCTCTGGGTGGTTCTGCAGATCTTGGCTGTGCTTGCTCAAGCATCTGTGGTCAGCTGAGGATTTGGCTGTGTTGATTGGTCCAGGATAGCCTTGGCTAGGATGATGTGGCTCTGGTCCATGTGGTTTCTTATCCTCCAGCAGGCCAGCCTGGGGTCGTTCTCATATTGGTGACAGGGCTGTAAGCATAGATAGGGGAAGGAATAGAAAATTGGACCAATTTTGCAATCAAACTATGACAGTGTTCTGTAGTCAATCTGCATGGGTTCAACTAGCAGCTCCACCACTTTCAATTTCACCAATGTGAAGTTGACCAAGTTACTTCGTGTGTCTGTGTCTCAGTGTCCTCCCCTATAAAATGAGGATATGAGTAATATCAACCTCACAGAGCTATCGTGGGAGTTAATGATGTAAAGTGCTCAGAATAATTCATAGTAAGCAATCAATTCATTCTGGGTGCTACCAAAGAAAATATCTCAAGGGCATGTTTATATTGTAAGGAATTTTCTTTCCCTTGCAGCTGAAGAATTGAAAGCCTCTATTCAAAAAGAGCCATCCATGAGATCAGTTATTTGAAATGAACTAACTGATTGATTGATGATTGTATGAGGAATTAAGAGAGAATGAAGGTGGATTTCTCAGTAAGTCCCTACTACTTACGTTGCATCTATGTGAAGGACTCTGCCATTAGTATCCATTGTCACAACTCTTTGTGAATAGACACACTTTTAAAAGATATGGTCACACACACCTTGCCCTCATGCACATATGTGAATACTGACAGGAACTGCACATGTGGAAGCAGGAATGACCTTAGTCTCCACTCCTGTGATATCTACAATGAGTGATGATGCTGTCATCCTCTGAAGAGAACTACGGCCATGGTGCTTTTCCTTTGCTATCAATTCTATCAATTTTTGTGGTGGCTTTGTACTTGGTTGATGAGTTGTATGCTTGGTCTTGGCTGCCTCCTTCTATAGGGTCCTTTTAGCCTTGTTGGTAGGGTCAGTCTTCTCCAGGGTTCTAGAAATTTTTTTTTTGTCTGTAGGTAAAAGAGTTCTGAACTTAGGGTCACTGATTCAAAATTGAGTCCCATTTTGCTCCTATTTTGTCTACCACAGAGAGTAATTTTTTTCCAGCCCAACCTGGAAAGGCTCAAAACATTGGCAGAAGGAGACAGAAAACGGAAGCCAGGTGAGAGGATTGTAAGGAGAGCACCTGATTGTTCCAGATAAGTTCAGGTTTCTCAGGGGAGGAGTGATACTCCTGGTACTGAGGGAATATACAAGTGAGGCTGCTGCCCCACTATCAGTGCTCTAAGAATTCTGGAGAACAGGAATAGTATTAGAGGAGTGGAAAAGGGATAATGCGCTTCAATTCTTCAAAAAAAGGGAAGAGGGCAGAGCCTACAGACTACTATCTGGTGAGCTTGACTTTCATCTTGGGATAATTACTAAGATTTTTTTAAAATTTTCTCCTTGAATAGTGTGTGAATTCTTAGAAGAGAAAGCTGTGATCACTAGGAATTAGCATGGGTTCATTGTAAACAAGCCATGTCAGACTAATTTTTTAATGTGGTGTTATTGTGTGACTGGTATGAATGGGGACTATCTTAGACATAATATATTTGTATCTTTGGCCTTAAGTAAAATCTACTGTGATATTGTAGTGGCTAAGATGGGAAAACATAGACTGGAGAATGGTAGTAGTGATGGATTCACAACCCAGGAAAAATTGTGTTGAGGAACACTGGGTAATTGTGTCAGTATTAACACGCTGGGTGGGGGAAGTTCTGGAGGCCTGAGGCAGGATTCTGCTGACCATCCTGCCATCTGAACATTTTTAAATATTTAATGAGTTGGAGGACATTGGCAGCCTTTCTGTCACGTTCAAGGAAGGGGTGGTTGGTACGCTGGACGACAGACTTGGAATCCCAAAATATCTTAGTTGTTAAAGGCCGTGGGGGTCCCTAACTAGCAAATAGAACCCTTCAAAACCCTGGTGAACTGTACAGGCTGATAGAGCCGTGACTTAATAGCCCGTGGTGAAAAATGAATTTATTTGTAGCTGTAAGCCTAGTGGGGGTCAAACAGTAAGACCATCTTGCATGATTAACCTGAGGTTTGATAGAGCATCCCCCAAAGTGGGGGGATGCAAGATGGTCTTACCACCATCCCCCAAAGTAGCTCTGTCCTAGCCAGATGGGATGATGTCTTCCTTCTGAGTACTTCTGAGTACCTCTCCCAAACTGCCATGGGGGAGTCTTACCCTGGCAGAACTCTAGACCTGAAGTTGACATTTCAAACTTGGATTCAGATACCTGGGTTCTGGTTCTGCTCCTGCTCTGTTACTGTTCCATCATTTCACCTTTCAGAGGGGACTAAATGACCACCATTCTTGAGCAAGAATGTTTTGCACTCAGATAGCAGGGCTTATATAAACAGTTTTCTTAAGTATCCTCTCTATGCTCTGTGGCTTCTCAATAGAGAGGAATGAGACTGGCCACAACTGCAGGGCTGGGGCCACTCACTACAGCAGCAAGTCTCACCAGGACAGGGTCCTCAGTCCTTGCTGTAGATGAGAATATCCTGGGAGCTCTTAAAAGATACCAGTGCCTGGGTATCATTCCCCAAGAATTTCAATTTAATTGGTTTGGGCCAAGTTTAGCATTTATATACAAATACAATTGATTTTACAAATAAATTTTTGGAATAACATGCATATTATTTTATATTTACAAGTTTCCTAGATGATTCTGAAGGGGTTGAGTAAAACCCTTCCCTGAAACAACTATGAGACCCTCGTTTGTTTTTTTGTTGATATTTTAAAACTACCAAGTCCCCTCTGCAAATTCTTGCTCCTACCTTCCCTATTCCCACCCCATGGTTGAGAATTGAGAAATGAGAGATGATATCAATGGGAGTGTATGAAGAATGTAAAGGTAGAAAAAAGGATTCTAGCAGAATAGCCAGTGGTGACTGCTATAGGCTGGACTGTGGTGTGCCCCCACCTCCCCGCAAAAAAGGTATGTTGAAGTTTTAAACCCCAGTACTTTATTTGGAAATAGGGTCATTGTGGATATAATTAGCTCACTTAAGATGAGGTTATACTGGAGCAGAATTGATCCTTAACCCAGTATGACTGGTGTTTTTGTAAGAAGAGGAAAATTTGGACACATGCACACACACACACGAACATCATCTAGACAGACACACAGGAAGATGGCCACACTGGAAGAGGCAAGGAAGGATCCTCCCCTGGAGGCTTCAGAGGGAGCATGGCCCTACCAACACCTTGATTTTGGATTTCAAGCTTCCAGAGCTGTGACGGCATAAATTTCTATTGTTTAAAGCCACCTGGGTTGTGGTACTTTCTTATGGCAGCCCTAGGAAAGGAAATAGTTATTGGACCATGTACTCAACATTTGTTACTGATGAAGTGTGCAGTCAAAAAAGTTTGGAGACCAATTGTGTACAAGTGTTACTAAATTTCAAAATGAATAAGGTGAAATAAATAACATGTTTCGACGGTACCCCCAGAATATTTTGTATTTGAATTGTAGTGGTTTATTTTTCTAATCTGAATGCTGAATGATCTCGATAGTGTCATGCTAATAACTTAAACCAGTAGCTTTGGGCCCCAGTTTAGCCACTGTGAAATGGAAAAGTTTCCTGACCCCCACTGCAGAACATGATGGGGGTGTGGCTTTTCTGTCTGGTTGCCGCTGCTGCTCAAACCCATTACAGGAAGGGGAGCAGGCAGATGGACCGGTGCAGGAGCCCAAGTAGGCGTGTGTTACAGTGCATTCCTTTAGTCTTGCCATAGTGGACGGCTTAAGTGTTAACACAGCTCAGTGGACCCTCTGCCTTTTTGCAAGGGTAGAGGGCCAGCATGACAGCTTTCTGTATCCTGAGCTCTTGTCCAGTGTCCTGGAAGAATTAGGTCACACACAGACTTGAAGAATGGTGAACGTGGGGTTTTATTGTATGGTGGAGGTGGCTCTTAATGGAATGGATGAGGAGCTGGACATGGGATGGAGTGGGAAGATGATTTTCTTCTGGAGTTTGACTGTCCAGTGGCCAACTCTCCAACTGTCCCCAGCTGAACTCCTGATGTTCAGACTCCTCTTCTCATGCCGTTCTGCCATTCGTCTGCTTGCCTGTGCTTCTTCTGGAGCTTGGGGTTCGAGGGTTATATGGGTACAGGATGGGGGCATGGTGGGCCAAAAGGCAACTTTTTGGGGTGCAAAAACAGGAATGCCTGTTCTCACTTAGGGCCACGGGTATCCAGACTTGAGGGTGGGGCTTTTGCCGGGGAACTGCCCTCTTCTCAGTATTTCCCTGTCTCCTGTCCATATCAACTGTCCGTAGCTTTTTTACAGTTGTTTGCCCCTTCACAATTTATGTTTACTGTCTTATACACAGTTTATTTGAATCTTTACTGCAACTCTGATAGGTAGGGTTTTTTTTTTTTTTTTTCATGTTAAGAGTTCAGAAGATTCAGGACTCAGTGTCATGAATTGCTCAAGGACCTACAGTTAATAAAAACTAGTAGTGGCAGACGGAAAGCTTGAAGGGATCAGCATTCAATCAAGATTGAATGCAAAATGCACCATTTTTAGGAAAATGGTTTTTATGGGTTGAATTGTGTTTCTGAGAAACATACATTGAAGTCCTAACCCCCAGTATCTCAGAATTTGACCTTATTTGGATATAGGGACTTTACAGAAGTAATCAAGCTGTATGAAGTCATTAGGGTGGACCCTGATTCAGTATGACTGGTGTCTTTAAGAAAAGGAGTTAATTTAGACACAGAGGCAGACACATAGAGGCCCAGGAATGCCTGGGCTACCAGAAGCTGAAAAAGGCAAGGAAGGACCCTTCCCTTACAGGTTTTAGAAGGTGAATGGTCCTGCTGAAACCGTGACTTTGGACTGCTAGTTTCCAGAACTGTGAGACAATAAATTTCTGTCTTCCTAAGCCAGCTAGTTTGTGGTACTTTATTTTAGCAGTTTTAGGAAACTTGACACAATGGTCCATAGCTCTGAAAAGGGTCTAGGATCCAAAAGCAGCTAAAACCACTGATATGATCCAGTATAGCCATAAGCAGAGGAGGAAGCCCAGAGACTGGGAGTGTTCCTAGGTGATATGGCTAGTTAGAGAGATCCATGAGTGGATCTCACACATTCTGACTCCTAGGTTCAACTTCAAGGTTAGGAGAAGTGAATGTGGGGAAACTGGCTTATCTCTCTTATCGTTAGGCTTGGTGATCTGCCTTGATCTGGCTTAGTTCACCATTCTTCCAATGACTTCAAAGGAACAAATGGAAAATATGTTGCATCTTTGCCTTGATGATAATGCACTGACCTGAAGATCACAGTCCTTCTTCTGGCTCCACCCTTTTCTTCCTCACTTCCCTCAGTTCATATGTTGTAACTTCAGTGTCTATTAAAAAGGAAAAAAAAAAACAAACCCCAATTGTTACTAAATATGTATATATAGTATATCTAAATATGTGTATCTACAAGGAAATAGTTCATTGCATTGGTAATAATATGTATATGTAAATATGTATATCTAAATATGTATAATTTGTATATATAAATATGTAGATCTATAAGGAAATAGTTCATTGAATTGGTCATAATATGTTCTCCAGCTGGAAAGGGATTTTAAAAAGTCAGTACACCTGGCACAAAATTGTAAGTAAAGAAAGAATGACCTTAGGGAAAAAAATGTTTGCCAAATGAGTTTGGCAAAATACAAGACATTTAATTAAAATTATTTTAATTCTCTAAGACCATGTGTATTCATAGTGGCCTACTTACACATGGACTATAAGTTGATGCTTGGAACAAATTTATTCAATCATTTATTAAATATTTTTTGAGTATTTACTATGGTCAGGAACTGTGTCAGGCATGGCAGTGAACAAAACAGTCGCTATCCTCATGGAGCTTACATTCTAAAGGGGGAAAGAAATAATAAACAAGTAAAAATAAATAATGTGCTAGGTGATAATATGTGCCTGTATGAAGAAAAATAAAGTGAGGTAAAGAGAATGCACAGTGACAATTGGGGTGAGATTTGTTACATAACATGCTGAGAGAAGGCTTCTCTGATAAGGTGAAGAAAAAAGTCTCAAGGGAAGAAGGGAGCAAGTCACATTTAGAGAAAGCATAGTGCAAAGGTCCTGAGGTGGGAATGAGATGGGAACATGGTGGGTACGTTTTAGGAATAGCAAGGAGATCAAGGCAACTAGAGCACATGAGAACAGCGCAGAGTGGTAGGAGATGATGCCCTGGAGAGAACTGGGGACAGATCATGTCGTTCCTTATGGGTTACTGTACGGCTATTGAGTTTGTTTGTGAATGAGATGGGAACCCATTAGGGTTTGGAGTAGAAAAATGAAATGAATTAGCTTCTGTTTTAGGCAACTAGAGCACATCAGGACAGGGGAGGGTGGTAGAAGATGGTGCCCTGGAGGAAAATGGTTTTTATAGGTTGAATTGTGCCATAGATGCCCACCCACCAAGGCTCTCCATCTTAACTCTGAATGAGTTGGGGACATATCATGTAGTACCTCATGGGTTACTGTACTGATTTTGAGTTTTTCTGTGAATGAGATGGGAAGCCATTGGGATTTAAAGTAGAAAAGTAACATGAGTTAGCTTCTGTTTTAAAGGGATCTTCTGCCTACTGCATGGAGGGTGGAATGTTAGGGAAAGAGGTGGTAAGAGTGGAAGCAGAGACACAAGGCAAGGGGCTCTTGTAGTAATTCAAGTAAGGGAGAATGGCGGCTTGGACCAAGATGGAGGTAGTGAGACATAGTTGGACTATGGATATAATTTGGAGCTAATGCTGATAGGATTGCTTATGGATTGGATGTAGGGTATGAGAGGCAGAGAGAACTTAGTGAAAATCTCAAGATTTTTGGCTCAAGCAACTGGAAAACAGGAGTTTCCATTTTCCAAGTTGGAGACAGTTGTGCAAGGAGCTAACTTGGTGGGAGTAAGCAGCTGAATCAAGAGTTCTATTTCAGACATTAAGATGCAAATTTGTCATCTGATTGGAAATATTGAGTATGCAGTTGATACAAGAGTGGAGTTCTGTGGAGACATCCAGACTGGAGACATAAATGTAGGAGTCATCAGAGACTAGATATTTAATGATTAGTAGAATTTACCTGGACAGTGGGTGTATATAAAGAAGACAAGAGTTCCTGAGGACTACTCCCATATTTATAGATAAGAAAGATGAAGAAAAACCAGGAAACGAGTTTGAGAAGGAGTAGCCATTGAGATAAGAGAAGAATAAAAGAGGGTAGTATTTCAGAAGCCAAGGAAGAAAGAGTTAAGAAAGAGAATAAATAGTCAACTATATCAAATGCTCATGAGTCAGGCAAGGTGAAGATTGAGATTTCACCATTGGATATGACAACTTGGAGGAAACTGGTGATGCTGTCAAGAGCTCTTTTGGTGGGGATGGGTGGGGGCAGTGACAAGATGGCTGACTAGTTGCAGCCAGGAAGCACTTCTCCCACTGAGAGAAACCAAAATATCCAGTAAATCATCACACTTTGAACAGATCTTTTGAGAAAAAAACACTGAAAGTTGATAAGAGAGGTGATTGAAGAGGGAGGAAGCTGGGAAGCCCACATGGAGTCACTGAGCACTAGGACCAGCTCCTGGTCCTGAAAAAGTTTTCAGGGAGGGGTGAGTAAAGGAATTCTGTGACACTATACTTCCGCCACAAACCTCTGGGATCCTGGCTGGAAGAAATCCTATGACTCCTATAGACATTTAGATTGGCAGGAGGAGCTGCCTGTAGAGTAGGCAGAGTTAGGGCTTGAACCTGCATGGAGCCCAGAAAGTTACACTCATGTGGGGCAGCTGCAGCACAACACCATAGATGCCCACCTGCCAAAGCTCTCCATCTTATCTCTGAATGACCACAGCCCCCGCTGACTGTTAACCTGAGAAAGAGCAGAGCTGCCTTTCCTGCGGTACTGGGGCTCATCTGATCTGCATGCTCACTGGTCCGCTGGCCCCTTCCAAGGCCTCCTGCCTGGCTCCTCCCACAAGAGGGTGCACACAACACAGCTACCACTACCCTACCTTAGTGTTTTGCTAGCGGCCTGGGAGCAGTTCAGCACTACCTCCAGCACAGCTGGTGCTTGACCTAGAGGGGTTAGAGGACAAAACTAGTTGAGTGCGCCTGCTCCTGGGGCAGATTCCTTTTCTCAAGGCGTCCTGGGAAGAGGATACCTTGTGCCAACTTCCCATGGTGTGAGCACATAACCCAAGGGTATTGAGCTGAGATCTGTGGCCAGAGCTTGAGTGAGAGGAGGCCCCAATCTCGGAACACAGAGAGGAGTGAGGCACAGTTTCATGTGCCAGCATGGGAACTGGGTATCCTGCCCTTTGCAAGACCAGTCTGGGAAGGGTGTAGCCTGTTGACTAGCCACAGCTTCTACCTGAGGGAATCCCATCTCCCTAAACACCTGGAATAGTAGGTGCAGAAGGCTTAGGACAAAACTAGTTGAGTGGGCCTGCTCCTGGGGCAGACACTGGAGGGAGATCTGGTTTGGCAAGAGAGAGCTGGGCAGACCCCATAGTCCTCTGCTGGGCTAAAGGCCACAGGTGCCACAACAGCTGCACACCCATGGCACTACTGCCCTACCTGGGGATCCTATGCCCTTGACCTACTGCATCATCAGAACACCTGCACACGTACTTCATCACCCACTCTGACTCTGCCAACCTCAGAGGACCAGTGGGTTTCCCTGTGACCTAATCTTTGGCTTGAGCCACTGCTAAGAGAGGTGGGAGTACAGCCCGCCAGAGTCCCTCTTGGGGTTGAGGAAACACAGGTGCAATGTCAGTGATTATGGGAGGCTCCCCCAAAACCTAGGAATTGACTTGATAAGGGAGTCATCTCTTGTGCACTTCCCCGCTATCCCCACCATCTCTCCCTTCCCAGAGCACTGCTGTATACACACTGAAATACAAAAGAGGCACGTAACTAAGAGCCTATCTGCTGGTGCTTACTCTTAAGCACTGTCTACTGGATTGCAGCCTGAATTATACAAAAGAAGTTCCTTCAGCACCCAACACCTGTGAAAATCAGTACAGGAAATTAGCTACAACCAAGGAACCCATACAAAGCTCTGGCCCTCTGAAAGCACCAGAAACGTGGCCAATTGACTGTATACAACATACACCACAGTCAAACCCTGAAGGGTAAAAATAACAACAACTCAGAACCCCATTCAAACAACAGCAAAGTCAAAAAGTAAAAGAAACACCAGCCCCCTCAGATGAGAAGCAATCAGCACAGAAACTCTGGCAGTTCAAGAAATCAGAGTGTTTCCTTACATATAAAGGATTGTACTAGCTCCTCAGCAATGAATCCTAACCAAACTGAAATGTCTGAAATGACAGACATAGAATTAAGAATCTGGATGGCAAGGAGGCTCAACAAGATTCAAGAGAAAGTTGAAATTCAACCCAAGAAAGCCAGTAAAACAATACAAGAGTTGGAAGATGACATAGCCACTATAAGAAGTGACCAAATTGAACTTCTGGAGTTGAAAAATTCACTACAGGAATTTCAAAATACAGTGGAAGTATGAACAACAGACTAGACCAAGCTGAAATTTCAGAACTTGAAGACCAGTTTTTTTGAATCAACCCAGATAGGCAAAAATAAAAATGAATTTTAAAAATGAGCAAAGCCTTTGAGAAATAGATTCTCTAAAGAGACTAAACGTATGACTCACTGGGATTCTTGAAAGAGAAGGAGAGAGAGTTAGCAATTTTGCAAACATATTTGAGGCTATAGTCTATGAAAATTTCCTTAATCTCACAAAAGAGGTTAATATGCAAATTCAAGAAATTCAGAGAAGCCCTGTGAGATACTATATAACATGGTTATCCCTAAGATGCATAGTTATCAGACTTTTCAAGGTCAATGTGAAAGAAAAAAATTTAAAGGTAACTAGAGAAAAGAGTCAGATCACTTATAAAGGGAACCTCATTATGCTAACAGTGGACTTATCAGCAGATATCTTACAAACCAGAAGAGAATCACGGCCTATTTTCACTGTTTTTAAAGAAAAGAGATTCCAACTGAGAATTTCATATCCCACCAAATCATGGTTCATAAGCAAAGGAGAAATAAATTTTTTTCCAGGTAAGTAATCATGAAGGGAATTCATTTCCACTAGCCCAGCCTTACAAAAGATCTTAAAGGAGTTCTGAATGAAAGAATGATATCTGCTACCACAAAACTACTGTTAAGGATATAGCCCACAGACTCTGTAAAGCAACTACACAATTGAGACTACAAAGCAACCATATTGGCTGGTTGTTAATAGCAACCAGCTAATAACATCATGACGGGATCAGAACCTCACATAACAACATTAACCTCGAATATTAATGGTCTAAATATCCCACTTAAAAAGCACAGAATGACAAGTTGAATAATAAAGCAAGACCCAACTGTCTGCTGACTTCAAGAGACTTATCTCACATGTAATGACACCCATAGACGCAAAGTAAAGAAATGAAGAAAGAGCTATTATGCAAATGAAAAATAAAAAAGAGCAGGGGTCATTATTCTTAGATAAAACAGACTTTAAACCAAGAATAGTAAAAAAGGACAAAGAAGAACATTACATAATGATAAAAGATTCAATTCCTCAAGAAGAATGAACTACCCTAAGTATATATATACATTCTCTCAATGTTGGAGCACCCAGATTTATAAAACAAGTACTTCTAAATGTATAAAAAGACTTAGACACAATAACAGCAGGTGACTTCAACACCCCACTAATAGTGTTAGATCATCAAGACAAAAAACTAAGAAATTTTGGACTTACATTTGATACTTGACCAATTGGACCTAATAGATGTCTACAGAATACTCCACTGCACAATCACAGAATATACATTCTTCTCATCTCCACACAGAGCATATTGTATGACCAACTGCATTCTCAGTCATAAGACAAGTCTCAATACATTAAAAAAATTTGAAATCATACCAACCATACCCTTGGACCACAGTGGAATAAAAACTGAGATCAATACCGCCCCCAAGGCCCCGGAGTCAAAGCCGGTTCCCGGCCCAGTCCCATCTTGCAGCAGCCTGCATACTCTTTCCTTTCAACATGACAGATGCCGCTGTGTCCTTCGCCAAGGACTTCCTGGCAGGTGGAGTGGCTGCAGCCATTTCCAAGACAGCAGTAGCGCCCATCGAGCAGGTCAATCTGCTGCAGGTGCAGCATGCCAGCAAGCCGATCACTGCAGTGAAGCAAGGGCACTATTGACTGTGTGGTTTGTATTCCCGAGGAGAAGGGAGTCCTGTCCTTCGGGCGTGGTAACCTGGCCAATGTCATCAGATACTTCCCCACCCAGGCTCTTAACTTCGCCTTCAAGGATAAATACAAGCAGATCTTCCTGGGTGGTGTGGACAAGAGGACCCAGTTTTGGCACTACTTTGCAGGGAATCTGGCATCAGGCGGTGCTGCTGGGACCACATCCTTGTGTTTTGTGTACCCTTTTGATTTTGCACATACCTATCTAGCAGCAGATGTGGGTAAAGCTGGAGCTGAAAGGGAATTCTGAGGCCTTGGTGACTGCCTGGTTAAGATCTACAAATCTGATGGGATTAAGGGCCTGTATCAAGGCTTTAACGTGTCTGTACAGGGTATTATCATCTACCAACCTGCCTACTTCGGTATCTGTGACACTGCAAAGGGAACGCTTCCGGATCCCAAGAACACTCACATCGTCATCAGCTGGATGATCGCACAGACTGTCACTGCCATTGCTGGGTTGATTCCTATCCATTTGACACTGTTCGCCACCTCATGATGATGCAGTTGGGGCACAAAGGAACTGACATCATGTACACAGGCTTGCTTGACTGCTGGAGGAAGATTGCTCATGATGAAGGAGGCAAAGCTTTTTTCAAGGATGCATGGTCCAATGTTCTCAGAGGCATGAGTGGCGATTTTGTGCTTGTCTTGTATGATGAAATCAAGAAGTACACATAAGTTATTTCCTAGGAATTTTCCCCCTGTGAACAGGCATGTTGTATTACATAACGTATCTTGAGCATTCTCAACAGACTCCTGGCTGTCAGTTTATCAGGGGCAACTATTTACTGGTTGAAAATGAGAAGCAATAATACTCATCTGACCTTTTTTCTCTTAAAGCCATTTCCATGATGATGATGATGGGAGTCAATTATATTTTTTATTTCAGTCACACTTAATAGCAAATTTGGAGAAATAAAAATATCTTAAAAAAATAGAAATAAATACCAGGAAGAGCTCTCAAAACCACACAGTTATATGGAAACTAAACAACTTGTTCCTGAATAACTTTTGGGTAAATAGCAAAATTAAGGCAGAAATAAAAAAATTATTTAAAATAAATGGTAACAGAGATGCAACATACCAAAATTTCTGAGATGTGACAAAAGCAGCATTAAGAGGAAAGTTTATAGTGCTAAACACCTATGTCAAGAAATTAGAAAGATCTCAAATTAACAATCTAACATCATACCTAAAGGAACTAGAAAAACAAGAACAAACCCCAGAGCTAGAAGAAGATAAGAAGTCACTAAAATCAGCAGAACAGAACAAAATAGAGACCCCAAAATACAAAGGATCAATGAAACCAAAAGTTGGTTATTTGAAAGGATAAACAAGATCAACAGACCACTAACTAAATTAACAAAGAAAAGAGAGAAGACTCAAATAAACACAATCAGAAGTGACAGAGGTCACATTACAACCAACCCCACAGAAATACAAAAGGTCTTCACAAACTATTATGAATACCTTAAGGCACACAAAATAGCAAATCTACAGGAAATGGATAAATTCCTGGAAATGTACAACTTCCCAAAATTGAATCAGGAATAAACTGAAACCCTAACAGATCAGTAACAAGTTCTGAAGTTGAAACATTAATTAAAAAAAAAAAACCTGGCAACCTAAAAAGCCGTGGACTAGATAGAGTCCCAGCTGAATTCTACCAGACATACAAAAAAGAGCTTGTACCAATCCTACTGAAATTATCTACAAAGTCAAGGAAGACAGACTTCTCTGTAACCTACTCTATGAAGCCAGCATCATTCTGATACCAAAATCTGGCAAAGACACAAGGAAAAAAGAAAACATCAGGCTAGTATCCCTGATGAATATAGATACAAAAATCTTCAACAAAATACCGTCACACTGAATCTGGCAGAAATTCAGAAAGTAATTTCATTATAATCAAGTAGGCTTTCTTTCTGGGATGTGAGGTTGGTTCAACATATGCAAATCAATTAATGTGATTCACCACATAAGCAGAATTAAAATAAATCATATGATCATCTCAATAGATATAGAAAAAGCTTCTGATAAAATCCAGTATTCAGTTACAACAAAAATCAATAGGCATCAAATGAACATCCTGAAAATAATGAGTCATCTATGACAAATCCACAGCTAACATGACTCCTAATGGGAAAAAGCTGGAAGCATTTGCCTTAAGAACTGGAACAAGACAACAATGCCCACGCTCACTACTTCTATATGTCATAGTATTGGAAGTTCTAGCCAGCGCAGTTAGACAAGAAGAAGAAATAAAAGGCATCCGAATAGGAAAGGCAAAAGACAAATTATCTCTCTTCACTGATGATATGATTTGATACCTAGAAAACCTTAAAGATTCCACCTAAAAGGTTCCTAGAACTGGTGAATGACTTCAATAAAGCTTCAGGAAACAAAATCATTGTACAAAAATCAGTAGCATTTCTATACACCAATCTTGTTCAAATGAAGAGCCAAATAAAGAACACTGTCCCATTTACAGTACACACACACACACACAACCTAGGAATTCATCTAACCAAGGAAGTGAAAGATCTCTACAAGGATAACTACAAATGAAATACTGCTGAAAGAAATCATAGATGACACAAACAAATGGAAAAACATTTCATGCTCATGGACTGGAAAAATTAATATTGTTAAAATGGCCATTCTGCTCCTAAGCAATCTATAGATTCAACACCATTCCTATGAAATTACCAATGCCATTTTTCAAAGAATTACAAAAAACTATTCTAAAATTTATATGGGACCAAAAAAGAGCCCAAATAGCTGAAGCAATCCTAAGCAAAAAGAACACAGCCAAGGGCATCACATCACTCAACTTCAAACTATACTTCAAGGTTACAGTAGCCAAAACAGCATGGTACTGGTACAAAAACAGTCACATACACCGATAGAACAGAATAGATTATCCAGAAATAAAGCTGTACACCTCTAACCATCTAATCTTCAACAAAATTGACACAAATAAGCAATGGGGTTTTTTAATATATCATGCTTGGATAACTGGCTTTCCTTATGCAGAAGAATGAAGCTAGACTCCTACCTATCACCATATACAAAAATAAACTCAGAATGGATTAAAGACTTAGGCCCTAAAACTACAAAAATCCAACAGGAAGCCTAGGAAATGCTATTCTGGACATTGGTCTTGGCAAAGAATTTATTACAAAGTCCTCAAAAGCAATTGCAATGAAAACACAAATTGACAAGTGGGACATAATTAAACTAAAGAGCTTCTGTGTAGGAAAATAGACTATCAACAGAATAAATGGGCAACTTATAGAATGGGAGAATCTGTTCACCAACTATGCATCCACAAAGATCTAATATCCAGAATGTATAATGAACTCAAACAGTCTAACAAGCAAAAACCAAATAATCCCATTAAAAAGTGGGCAAAGGACACAAACAGATACATCTCAAAAGAAGACACACAAGCAGCCAATAAACATATGAAAGAAATGCTCACCATCATTAATTATCAGACAAATGCAAATCAAAACAACAGTGAAATATCATCTCATACCAGTCAGAATGGCTATTATGAAAAAGTCAAAAAATAACAGATGTTGGTGAGGATGCAGAGAAAATGGAATACTCATACACTATTGATGGGAATGTAATTAGTTCAGCAGTGCAAAGCAGTTTGGAGATTTCTCAAAGAACCAAAAGTAGAATGACCATTCAACACAGCAATCCCATTACTGGGTATACACCCAAAGGGAAAGAAATCATTCTACCAAAAAGACGTATGTGCATGCATGTTCATTGCAGCACCATTCACAATAGCAAAGGCATGATAGGTGTCCATCGATGGTGGATCAGATAAAGAAAATGTGGTACATAATATCATGGAATACTATGCAGCCATAACAAAGAATGAAATCATGTTCTTTGCAGCAACATGGATGCAGCTGGATGCTATCATCCTAAGTGAATTAATGCAGAAACAGAAAACTAAATGTCATATGTCATCACTTATAAGTGGCAGCTAAAGATTGGGTACACATGGACATAAAGATGGGAACAGTAGACACTGGGAACTACTGGAGTTGGGAGAGGAGAAAGGTTGAAAAACCACCTATTGGGTACTATGCTCACTACTTGGGTGATGGGACCAACTGTACCCTAAACCTAAGCATCACACAATATACTTATGTAACAAACCTGCACATGTACTCTGTCGGTGTAACATAAAAATTGATTTTTTTTAAAAAAGAGTTCAGTTGAGCTGGGTGCAGTGGCTCATGCCTGTAATACCAGCACTTTGGGGGGCTGAGGCAGGTGAATCATGAGATCAAGAGATCGAGACCATCTTGGCCAACATAGTGAAACCCTGTCTCTACTGAAAATACAAAAATTAGCTGAGCATGGTGGCACACGTCTGTAGTCCCAGCTTCTCCGGAGGCTGAGGCAGAAGAATCGCTTGAACCTGGGAGGTAGAGGTTGCAGTGAGCTGAGATCACACCACTGCACTCCAGCCTGGGCGACAGAGCGAGATTCTATATCAAAACAAGAACAATAGCAACAAAGAATTCAGTGGAAAAAAGCTGTTTTGATGGAGCAATGGGGATAAAAGCCAAATTGGAATGGGATCTGGGGTGCTGACAACAATCTATTTTCTTTGACTCTAGGGGGTAATTATACTAGTGTTGGGTTATGTGTGATCTATTTTATAGTATAAACAGGGGAAACAAAATCTGTCATTTGAGATAGTGCAGACACTCTTAGGAGAAGTTTGCTTTAAAATGAAGCACAAAAATGGGATGGTAGCTGGAGGGGAAGATAAAGAATACATTTTTTTCTTTCTTCTTTTTTTTTGTTTTGGAATGGAGTTTCACTCTTGTTGCCCAGGCTGGAGTACAATGGCGCAATCTCAGCTCACCGCAACCTCTGCCTCCCGAGTTTAAGTGATTCTCCTGCATCGGCCCCTTGAGTAGCTGGGATTATAGGCATGCACCACCACGCCTGGCTAATTTTGTGTTTTTTAGTAGAGACAGGGTTTCTCCACGTTGGTCAGGCTGGTCCCGATCTCCCTACCTCAGGTGATCCATGCACCTACAGATGTGAGCCTCTGCACCCAGCCAAGAATACATTTTTTCATGACCAGCTTGGGCAACATAGTGAGACCCTGCCTCTACCAAAAAAAAAAAAAAAAAAAAAAAAAAATGCTGGGCATGGTGGCAAGCACCTGTTGTCCTAGCTACTTGGGAAGCCAAGTGGGGAGGATTGATCCCACTGCCAGATTGAGACTGCAGAGAGCTGTGATTTTGCCACTGCATTCTAGCCTAGGCAACAGAGTGAGTTTCAGTGGTCATCAGTACATGTGTGTTTTAAGTAGGGAGACTACCAGTATACATGCGTAATCCCACGATATGTGTGCTAAGTGTATACATATAATGTGATCTTTCATTGTGAAGTGTATGCAGTATAAAAACATAAGTTTTAGGGGAAAATGCCTGGTTGTGGCATGATGCTGTATTTAGCATTGTTTCATGCTACATAGGATGATTTGACCCTGTCAGCATTTAATCTGCATCTTTTGGGCTGATGATACAAATATCTAAGAATGACATAGATTAGGCAGGTTTAATCAAAGTTCAATGTCAAATATGTAAATGTTTAGGAAGATTGGAAATAGAATATAGCATAACGTCAATGGAAGATATATGTATAAGCACCTACAATATAGGAAGGACTACTCAAAGCTGGGGAGATGTAGCAATCAGTCAGGCAGAGCTTCTGCCCTGGAGACTTCACAGTCTGTTTGAAATTCCATATTGTGACTAAGTGTACACATAGCAGAATGGAATGAAGGTATAAATAAAGGGCATTGGAAACGTAAAGGGAAAAATGACCAGTTTTGACCAAGGAGATCCCGGAAGGCCTTGTACCTCATTTAAGCTGAACCTACAAGGGGCAGAATTTTCAAAAGGATGGGGAGTGGGGCCAGAGTGATTCTTCAGAACTTTAGTGAGAGCATTAGCAAAGGAATAACTGTGCAAAAGTTGGTCCAGGTCTGGAGTTGCTGGGGTGAGAGATGGGGCTAGAAAGTTACCTTGAGAACAGGATGCTGAGCATCTTGGAGGCCATGTGGAGCCATTGTGTGGGACTCTAGGGAATTGGAAGCCATCAGCCACTTTGAGAACAGTGACAAGAATCTTACTTGTGTTTTAGAACTATCCTTCTAGAGACAGAGTAAGAATGAGCTGGGGAAAACAGGAGGGAGAAGGCAAAGTGAAATGTGAGGAGGCTGTAAGAAGGTTGTAACGAGTAAATCAGCACAGGGCAGAGAACAGGACAATGCAGTAAGAATTGGCCATGTGGACTTGGTGACTGGTTGTGGGACAGGTTCTGAGGGCCAGGGAGAAAGCAAAGCTGATCCTTGTCCACATTTGGGTAGATGTGCTCCCAGTGACCATGTATTGAAGCCACCCTCTAAATGGGGGAGTCCCAGTCAGAACCCTGGGGCTGTGCTCTTCCCTGTTCAGGTTCCTACTCTAGCATCCACCTTTGCTCACTCCTTTGTGTATTTAGGGCAATTTGTGTATTTGATTATCTCTCTCTTTAAAATGTAAGAGCCTTTGAGGTCTAGGACTATAATTTTCTGAATTTGTTAATCTGTCATAGCACCTAGCACCACATTTTATACATAATCTACTCAAATGTTTTTAAATTTAAAATTAAAACATGATTTTGAGGTTACCGATGATCACAGGTTCATTGGATTATTAAATGACTTAAAGAAGGATAAATTGGTTTGGTAGAGATTACTGAGGAGATGGTAAAAATTGGAGAGGCTAAGTGGCAGGAGATCTTAGAACCAGACTTTGGTTATTTTTTGCTGTGTGACAAACAACCCTAACACTTAGCAGCCTAAACAGCAATTTGCAGTTTATCATGATTCAGTAGGTTAGGAATGCAGGCAGGGCTCAGCTAGATGTTTTTTCCGCTCCACATTGTGAGTGTCGGTTGGAGCCATCAACTTGGCTGCTGCATTCAGCTGGCAATTGGGCTGGGTTGGAAGGTCCTAGAAGTCTTCATTTACATGTCCCAGTGCTCTTCTATATGCCTTTCTTTCTCTACCTGTCTTCTTCACAGCACGATGGTCTCAGAGTAGTTGAATTTCCTCTATGGCAGCCATGATCCTGGAGGGTCCTCTCCCAGTACAGGAAAGCAGAGCTGCAGATCTTATAAGGCTTAGTCTTGTAAGTTACACACATCACTTTAGCCACATTCTGCTGGTCAGAACAAATCACAGGGACAGCCCAGTTTTAAGAAGAAGACTCCAGTTTTTCAAAGGAGTAGGAACAAAGGATTTGCAGTCATCCTTAATCCAGCATGCAGACATTCAGTCTGCCACATGCTGGTGGTGTGATTTTGGATAAGTTACGTGAAATCTTCTAGCTGACATAATATCAATGTTATTGGGTGCTATGAGGGAAAGAGATGGTAGGGCAAAATACCCTGATATATAGTAGTTATAGCTATTATTATTAGTACTGTCTTACGCTCTTAAAGGATAAATACAATGAAAATTGGAAAGAGGATGTTTGTTGGATTTGACATTTAAGAGACTTTGAGTGATGGCTTAGTTTTGGAGGACAGCAGTTTCAAGATAAGGAGGAAAAGCTAGTGGCAAAAGTTAAGCTGTAAGTGGATTTGAGGGTAACAAGTGCAGCTGGTCAGTGAAAAGGGAAATCCTGCTGTCACGTGCCAAAGGGGCAAGTGGAGAGGTAGAAAATGAACAGGAGATAATTGTTGAGGGCAGAGATTTAAAAAGGCGTTTTAAGATTTTACAGAATTCATATTCAGAATGCTATGAATGTAAGCCAGAAAGCCATTGGGGTTGGCTTTCATAATGGCGCCCCATCTCTTTACTGAAACTGTTCTTGCCTGCTGACAGGGCTGTCTTGTCTTCACCTTCCAAAGTCTTCCTCTAGTTGGAGACAGACTTTTAAAGAATATGTAGCTCCTCTAGATTTTTAAGGCTTGGCCTCAATTTCAGAGCGCCATGAATTCTTAGCCTATAAATTATATAGCTGGAGGTTCCAAAACTCTCAAAAGGTTTATGCATTTCAAAAAGGCTCTAAAAGAAAGCACTCTTTTATATAACCTGGAAGGTAATTGTGATAAAAACCTATCTCATATGTGAATTTGAGAGTAATTATAGCATGGCTGGGGCCAGAATCAACTAATCCGAGTTATTAGGAACACTGCCAGGTACCCAGTTCCCATGCCAAAGTGTGGGTAATACAGAGACAGGGTACAGGCAAGGTCAGGTTAGGCAGGGGTCAAGGCATGTGGCAGGCATGGGCCAAGACACAAAGTTGTTGTCAGGTCAGAGGGATGTCAAAACCAGGAGCATCAAGATAGGCAGAGATAATGGAAGTAAAGGAATGTTAGTCCCTGGTTGCATTTAAGTCCAGATAATACCAGATTTTATTGCTTGAAGAAAATGTGTGGTTCTACTGAGAGTCTCCTTTTGCCTTCCAGTCCTGTACCTTGATTTTTCTCTTTTCTCTAGTTATGAGTACATTCCTCCATTACTTGGCTCATTCTAAAAAGTATTTAAGACCATTTACAAAAGCAGAGTATGCAATGAGACAAAAACACATGACAGAGGAATTTTGTGTGAATACAACATAAAGATGGAAAAAGAAGATTAAGCCAGGGGGAGACTGGTAAACAAAATACACACGGTACTTTCCCGTTCACTTGTGGAGTACACACTTACTTCTGAGCTCCCTAGCTGCCAGAACAAAAAAGAAAATATAGTCAGTTACACTGCTTGCAGTATTCAAAAAATTAAACACAAGCAGAATACTCAGGATGAGTAAGATAGTAAACAACGTCTTCGCTATAATTTTTATGGCAAAAATTTATGGCAAATCCAACAGTAATTTTTCAGTGTCGATTGATATCATGATTATAAAGAAAAATTCCGTCAAAATTAATAAAAGAATGCAGCCTCATGTATGTAGCTTTCTGGTGGCTTGGTCTAATACGAGATTAATTTTTGAATTTTTTAGAGTAATGGATTGAGTGCCTACCTTGGCCATAAAACAAAACAAATAGATCTAAACTCAATAAAACATTACTTTTTAAACTAGCTGTATGTCATTTCTTGGTATGCTTTCTAAGCTAAATAAATGCATTTATAGGTAACTGATCAAGGTGGTTTGTTGCTGGTTATAACCTAATTACGTTTTTGTAGGATGTCTACCAGAAATTATAACTCTGGTTTTAGAATACTCTTAATGTCATTCTTTCAATGGCTCATCTATTTCTTAACAGTTTGTGTCAAAGAGGCCAGTGCTCTGCATATAGAAATGTGTGAATTGTGCCTTTTTCTGTTAAGCAGAGGAGTATAAAGACTCTGACACAAATGAGAGAAGGAAGTCCCAGGTTCTTACGTAAGTGTCACAATACGGGGGTCTACAGTGAGTTCATACCTCTTAGTTCATTACAGATTCTCATCCGTTGCGCCAAAAGTTTACGGAAAGTCAATAAAAGCTGTAAACAGGCCCATGTCATTCCTAATAGGTTTCTTCTGATGGCAATAGAGTAAAACAGTGGATAATGGTGGGATGACAACACTTGGCATCCTCTGCCCCTCCAGGGGAATATCAGCTGAAAATGACCAAACTTGCAGTTTTCAAAAAAGGAAACTGGTATATAGATTTTATTATTTTGAAAACCTTCAAAAAGTTTTCAAGTAATCAGAATATATAAATAAGCCAAATGAAGGAAATAAACCCCACTATCTGATTAACATCTTGATATACATTTTCTTAGACATTTTTCTAGGGAAATATATCCCTAGTTAGTTGGAGTCAGGAAAGCTAGCTAGAAATCTTCCTGTTCTCAGTGGCTCAACAGATGAAAGTTTATTTTTTGTTCACAGAAAACTCAAACAGCAGCCAGGAGTAGGATGGGGATTGGGTGCCCCACATGGTCTTTGGGGAACCCAGGCTGATTGAGGCTTTGCTGTATTTAACAAGCAGACCTGCCATATTGTAGGGCTTCTTACTCCTCTGCTGGATGCTCAGCATTGGGTTGACAGGCACAGGTGGAAAGAATATGGAAGACTGTGCAAGAGTGGCTTCCATTCCTTTTGCCCACATTCCATTGGCCAATACTTTGTCAAATGGTCATACCTAATTATAAGGCTGGGAATATAATCTAGTTTTGTGTGCAGGAGGAAAGAGAATTGGTTTGGCAGACTAGTTGGTTTCTTCTACTCACGCATAACATATTATTCTTCCACAAAAATAGAATTATGCTATATATACAGTTATATATCTGTTTTTTACCACAGAGACAAGATAAATATCACTAATCACCCAAGATGTGGAAGTTAGATCCTTTAGCTGGTCTTGAGCTCTTAGGATTATTCACTCAAAAGGCTTATGCCAACTGGTCAAGAGAATTTCTACTTTTCCTATTATGAACAATTTATCTTATAGAAACTTTCTTCCTCTCTCTGATAGGAATAAAGTTGCAGATATATTAATACTCTGTGTTAATATTTATTTTCAAGGACATAGATGATGGCATTTGAAGATTTGGCCTGGAGACCCAGAGTATGAGATTAGTGTTTAGAAAATCTGGCATTTGGGCACATAGTTGTGAAAGACCTTAGGGTTGGAGAGAATCTATGTTGAAAGGAAAACTGGATTAAAAAAACTAAAGGAAAGCCAGATGTGATAGCTCATGCCTGTAATCCCAGCACTTTGGGAGGCCAAGGTGGGTGGATTACCTGAGGTCAGGAGTTTGAGACCAGCCTAACCAACATGGTGAAAACCTGTCTGTACTAAAAATACAAAAAAATTATCTGGGTGTGGTGGCAGGCACCTGTAATCCCAGCTACTTGGGAGGCTGAGGCAAGAGAATCGCTGGAACCCAGGAGGCGGAGGTTGTGATGAGCCAAGATCACGCCACTGCACTCCAGTCTGAGAGACAGAGCAAGACTCTGTCTCAAAAGAAAAAACAGAAAAAAAAAAGAAACCAAAGGAATGGAGGTGGCCTTTATGCATCATACCTGGATGACAAAGGATATATAAAAGAGGAATTTGGAGGTGATTTCTGGAGAAAAGGGTAAACTCCACTAAAGTAGAGTCCTGTTGACTATGATGAAAACAAGTCGAAATGGGTGCGAAAATGGCAGAACGATTAGATCTAGCTTTTATGGTGGCCAAGGTACTGTGGACGGAAGAAAAGATGAACTAAAAAGAAGGAATGGTTTGACCCAGAGAATGAGCTTGTAAAATCTATAGGCCAGAGTGATTTAAAGAAAGAATCCTAGTGAAAACTGGTCAAAGTATTAAATATTAAGTAATATAGCTTTGTGTGCTTAAAACTTTGATTTTCTAGATAGTCATTTAATTTATTGAACATTTTTGCCTACATATACTTCTACTACAAACTTGGGGGCTGGAAGGGATGAGGAAATAAATTTTAAAATGTAAGCTGTATTTACTGCCCTTTAGTCCTATAGTTGTCTAGTTGGAAAGACACATAAAACAGATAAATAACATGATAAATAAAGGGGTACCAAACTAGCAACACACAGATGGAAAGAAAATATTTATAACACATATAACAGATAAAAATGAATATACATAATATATAAATAATTTCTTCAAATAAGTAAGAAGAAGATTGGTCAAATGAAAAGAATACAAAGGATAGAAATTAGGATTCCACAGAAGGAAAGTATAAATGGCCGTTCAAAACATGAAAAAGAACTTAACCTGGTCAAATCACTACACATAGAAATTAAGAAAATGTGAAATAAAACAGTGGGACATTGCGTGATTCAGGTAATAGAAGTGCATGATAGGTGTACTTCTGTTACCTGAATCCTGCCCATTGTAGGGATTAAAGTGGGGCAGTTCTGCTTGAGTGAAGGTAAGATGCCAACTGTGAATCTGTTTTTGCTCAGATGGTTGTACATCTCACAGGCTGCCTCTTAATCTAAGGAGTTTCTGCCATACAGAGTGTGAGCCTGGCATTTAAAGTTATGTCCTTTTCATATGACAATGCCCCCATAACATTTCAAACATTTTTTCCTAGGCTCCAGAAATAGCCTAGGAAAACAATCTGACTGGGTTCTCCATATTTGGAGTGAGTGTATTGGTCACCAAAGTGTCATATTTCTAAAAGATCTTCAAAGGTAATTTTGACCATATAATATGTGGCTTTCACTTTGCCACTTCAGAACCGAAATCCTCCTTTTCCAATAGCATGTGGTTTTATGCTTCCATTTCCCCCCCGCCCCCATCAGAGTAGCAAAACTGGGAAAGACTGATAATAGCAAGTGTTGGTGAGAATGCGGGGAAACAAGCACTAGCACTTTCAGTGGAAATATTAATAGAGACTTCTAGATGGCAATTTGGCAGTATCTATCAAAATTTGAATAAAAATACACTTGGCATAGCAGGGGTTCTTAAGAATTCATCTATAGGCATGCCACATAAATTCATTGAGGTAATATACCAGAATGTTCATTGCAGCATTTTTTTCTTAATAGTAAGAAAAACTAACCAGAAGTAGGGAAATGGCCAAACAATTAGGATATATAAATTCTGTGGAATAATATGCATTTGTTAAAAAGAATGTGGTAGATCTATATGTCCTGACATGCAAAGATTTCAAAACCAGAGGTCCTCAAACTTCAGTGTGCATCAGAATCATCTGCAAGCCTTGTTAAAACACAGATTGCTAGGCTTCCCAGAGTTCTGATTCAGTAGGTTCAGTAAGGAGCAGAGCAGGAACAATTAGTATTTCTAAACAAGTATTAGGAGATAATGATACTGCTGGTCTTGGGTCCACCTGTTAAGAACAACTATTCCAAAACAGTGATAAAGGAAAAATATCAAGTTTCAGATTATTGTGCACAATATAGTCCTAGTTACAATAAATCTTTGCCTATTTGAATGGAGGTAAACTCATGGAAGAGGGCTCAAAGGATATACATCAAATCGTTAACAATGCTTTCCTCTGAGGAGGGGAGTCGTTCTGCTTTTTCTATACTACTGTATTATTTAAATATTTTACTCTGAGGATATATTTATATGTTACTTGTATTAAAAAGATAAATTACAAAAACAGGAAGAGTGCACACCCATTTTGCTCTACTCTCAGAACTGACTAGGTATGCTCAGTAGTTGTAATAAAAATAGGACTAGAGTTTGGATAAGAAAGACTGATCGTGATAGGATGTCTCCCGGATCAAAAACCAGAGATTTTAAAAAATGATAGGGTTTAGAGCAATGGAATTAAAAGTTTTACTTTGAGTTTAGCTCATTACTCAGACTCTGGACACAGCTGGCTTAGATCTGATGTATTTAGTTTTCCCTGAGCCTGCTCTGCCAGATTTTGGATTAGATTTTTCTAGTCTTTGGCTTTAACTTCATGTTGTTTAAAACCGTAGTATCCACCAGCATGCACAGTTTGGGCTCCTGTCCTTGCTGCCCTGTTCTGTATGGAAACCCTCCATTGCCTGGCAATCACTGGTAGAGCTGCTTTCTGTGTTTCCTCCAACTGTGGCAAGCTGGTTGGAATGGTAGTTTAGGAAAGGATGTAGCAGGGTTGGAGAGGGTTGGAGCTGTGACCCCAGAGAAAGAGTACTCAACAAGGGAGCTACAACTGATGCTAGCCATTGCATGAACTTAAACATTTGGTCCTTTTCACTGTGTGTCTAGTCAGCCTTTTGGAGTTGTATTTGGATGGTAAACATGAGAGAAAGGAAGAGAAGTATTTTATTCCAACAACCACTACAACTAGTTGCATAACCATGGAGTTGCACTTCACCATTTATACAGCATATCCCCATGTGTTATCTAAGTTAATTCTCAGACCTTGAAAGGCAATGTTATATTTATTTGCCAGATATAGAAATTGGAGCCTATACGGATGCTACTAAGTAGCAACTTTGGAAGTCACATGCCAGTTTTGTAACCTGGTTTCCAGGAGTTCAGAAATGAGAAAGACTTCTTCCTTTTCTCTTCAGGTATTGTTTTAGTATTTGGTCATGGAGTAAAGAACTGGGTGGGGCACAGGGAATGCCGAAGTGGTGAACGTTTAGCCTTTATCTGGAGCCTTTAATTGGAAAGCAACATAATCGTAAAATAAATGTTATTTTGTTTTTAAATAATATACACATTTCCTTCAACAAAATGGAATCATATAGGTAGCTCATAAATCTCTTGAATAGGGGCCTCTGGTGCCTACAGATATAGATAAATCCCACCGAGAGAATGCTGAGCCATGAAATGACTCTGTTAACATGTCATTTGTCTAGAATATATTTTCAAATCTCCAACAGAAGGGTCTCAATTCTGAAGGGAGGTGCCCTAGCAAAGTTGATACTTTGATATTTGATACTTTTAACTTCCTCCATCTGCCACCTTTGCCTACATGTGGAATGTGGCCCAGTGCATAGAGTACAACATGGTCTTATGGCTGAGAGTCATTGCAATTAGTGATTTTAACTTGCAATGAACTCTGAAGCTCCTTGAACTGTGCTGTCTTGTGAAGAGTCATATATCAGTGTTACTTGTCTGGTCTTATTAAGGAATTCTGAAAATTGCTAATTGTTATAATGAAAATTTTAAGCACAAACAAACCAAATTTACTGAATTCTTGATTTATGCCCAGCACTGACTGATACTACAGTGGGCCTTGGAAACATTCCCAAAATGACTTTTGTTTTTAAGTTACTTTGAATGCAGTCTCAGAATTTGAGGTGAGGACTAGTAGGTTTTAGTGGTCTATTTGTATTCAGGTTTCAGTATATAATAATATGAAAATAGCTCTTTGTATCTAGTAAGCTGGCAGATGCCAGCTGACTGGTGAGGGACTGTTATATTTCTACATTTTATCTTACCGCTTCTAACCCATGACATCCCTCTTTCTAAATAGGAACAGAAGAGAAACATTTTTTTTTTTAACTTGGCCTATGGAAATAGGCTATTCCAGTGGTTCTCAAAGCTTGGTCTCTCAACCAATAGCATCAGCATCATCACTTGGGAACATGTTAGAAATGCAAATTCACAGGCCCTAGCCTACACTTACTGAATCAGAAACTCGGACTGGGGCCCAGTGATCTGTGTTTTAACAAGTCCTGCGGGTGCTTCTGAGGCTCACTCAAACTTCAGAGTCCTGGGATAGCTCACCTCAGACCCCTCTGTTATTGCCTTGGTGTGACCCTCATCAACTTAGACCATTGGAGCAGTCCCCAGCTGGTCTCCCTACTTCCAGAGTTAACCTGTCCAGTCCGTTCTCCTCATCAGTTGGCCTTCTTAACGAAATACTGATTTTTGTCTCATCACCAGTGGAGTACTTAACACTCTAGAGGGAACTGAAGTTTTCCTCCTTTACTTACCCACAAAGAGTAGACCAAGGCAAAGAATTCAATAGACTACAGTAGTGATGGGCCATGTAGAGGTGGCAGTGGTAACTGGTATGGTTTGAATGTATCCCCCAAAACTGTGTGTTGAGAACTTAATCCCCCATGCAGCAGTGTTGGGAGGTAGGGCATAATGAGAGGTGAGTGGGCCATAAGGGTAGAATAAATGTATTAATGCTATTATTGCAGGAGTGAGTTCTTTATAAAAGGACAGGCTTGGTCCTCTTTTGTTTTTCTTTTGCCCTTTCTTTGCCCTTTTGCCATGGGATGATGTAGCAAGAAGGCCTTCGGTTTTGTATATCTCAATCTTGTACATCTCATAATACCATTCAGGTATAATGAACAGAAAATGTATTAGCTTGTGAACACCAGCATCTGGCATTCTGTTACAGCAGCACAAAACAGACTACGACAGTAACCATTATGGGAAGGAGTATTGGATCAATTGCTGTTTCTCCTTTTCCTTTTAGGTGGGTTGGGTTGGGGTGGTGTATATGTGTTTCACTTAGGGTCAACTGTATTTGCCATTTGAGACTTAAGATCAAGAGGGCCAAGATTCAAAAGTGGATTTCCAGGAAGGATCCAAAGAGACTACTCAGCCTGGAGCCAAGGCCAAAAGGATACTCTGAGCAATCTATAGTCTGGCCTATCTCACCCAATGACCATGTAGGGGTTTGAGGTCAAAGCCTCAATTAAGAGTGATTTAGCCTGGAGCAACCCATCTGTATTTCTGTTTTGGGAAATGGAGGCAAAACTAGGGATCTCAGAATGCTGAGATCCTGGGTCCTTGCTTATATTGTCCCAATAAGTCTGGGAACTTCCTCTTGTCTTACACCCCTGGATGGCCACGGCTGCCTAAAGGATGAAGTTCAGATCTCCTGTTACAGCTTGGAAGGCCTTTCATACTCTAGTTTCTACTTATTTTCTCTTGACTCTGCCTAACGTATCCTGCTCTCCAGCCATATCAAATTAAGTCTCTGAAGAAGACATACTCTTTCATTGTTGTTTATGTTTTATACATACTATATCCTCTGCCTGGGATGCTCATTTCTTCCTTGCTCTCATGTACTTCATCTTTCATATTCCCGTTGGACCTGCCGCTATCTACATGGTGACCATCCTTCAAAACTTAGTTCATATGTCACTTCCTCTGTGGAACCTTCCTCAAACCCAGCAAGCAGGTTTGGACTCATGTATATTTATCACATAAAGTCAGTCTAATAAACATTTTTTATGACAATTGCTTTATTCCTGGAATAAGACATTTCCAGGCTCAAAATGACTGCAATTCCCTATCCCATAGCTATTAATGAGAGACCTGGAGACTCCATTTTAAATGCGGAGGGCAGCTGGGGAAGCCATGGATGTGGAGCTGGGCCAACCAGATTTCCTTTCTTGGAAATTTTAACTGAGACGCAGAGGGTCATCCAATCGGTGATGTGCATATGAGCTGAAAAGTTGGAAAGAGTTTGGCCTGGGCTGCCATATTAGACATAAATCAAGATGCATAAGCAGAGGAAACTAGGGAGGAGAGAGAGACAGACAGAGACAGAGACACCAAGCTGACTTTAGACAGAGAGAGGGCTAGAGAATGAGAGAGACCAAGCTGACGTTAGACATAAGCGAAACAATAATATCCAGGGCTTAATCCAAATTTCCAGCCTTTCTTCTTTTCTGTTCCCAGCTTTATTTACTTGAGGCCTGTCTGAATGTAATTTTGGGTTCTCAGATTCATTGAAATGCTTTATCCCTTTGCATCCTTAAATAAAACTCCTTTAACTCAAGCTTTTTGAAGCAGGTTTCTCTTCAGTGCAATCAGGAAAGCACCAGGGTTCTACTCACTGCGTTCTCAGTTCCACATAGCACAGTGCCTGCTTTTAGTAGGCTCGGTAAATATTGGTGTGAGTGAACTAACAATAGGCAGTAAAGATGCTGCAGAGCACCCAGAAAATTATCCTGTAGAGTCAAAACCTGAGAGGCAGAGGGTTGTGTGAGGAAGAGAGGGAACTGACTACAAAGAGGCACGAAGCTACTGCTTGGAGTGATGGAATTGTTCTGTATCTTGATTCTAGTGATAATTACATGACTCTGTATGCTTATCAAAATGCATAGAATTCTACACCTAAAAGGGTGACTTTTACTGTATGTAAAGTATAACTTAATAAACTTAACCTAAAATAGAATCAAAGAAAAAGAAAAAAAGAATGCAAAGTAAAATAATATTTTCTTTATAACACATTAATTTCCTAATTAAGAATCTCAATTTTTTTTGCATTGTTTTATCCGATTCTTTTTTGCCCTGTAACCATAGGATCCAGATGATAGAAATGTTGATTATGGAATATGATACTGCTTTTTGACTTGCTTGACATTGTTAAAAGTGTTGCTAAAATAGAAAGTACTATTTTCTACTTTCTAATTCTGAGTACTGATAAAAACAAGATGTGTTCAAAGACAGAGAAGTCCACATTTCTGAGCTTCAGCTTCTGCTAGGCCCTCATTTAATGTTGTTGCCTAACTACTAACTATTTGATTTGAAAGCTTGAAATAATATTGATTATACTCTCCTAAGCAGGCATCTCTTAGACTTAAGCATTGGTTCATAGAATATTTAAACATGCTAATTGAAAACAATAACAACAATGACAATTTATGAAGGTTGCATTCCAAAATATATTTGGGAAATTCTAGTTCAAGCAAAGTGAACATGTTTCTTCATTTCAAGACTTCCTGATATCTTAGAATAGTCAGACATCAAGTTTCATCCACAATTTCCAGAGTTGGTATTTCTTTCCCATACCTTTGCTTTGGAACTTGATTTAATGGAATTGTTATTCCTCGTATGACATTTTTCATGTGTACTATGTCCTAAAAATACTGTATGGTTGCATTCATTTTTTTTTGTTTTATTTTTGAAAGACGTGAATCTAGGGCCTCTTGAACTTTTATTCATGTTTATGCTGAGTACTAGCTTACTTTAAAAACAAAAGTACCTGTGAGGAGGACTTATCAGAGCATGAAAGGTTTTCCTGCCTTTTGTTTTGACTTCTAAGGCATGTTTCTTTATTAAGGAATTGTTTTATGGTTTGCAGAAGGTGCATTGTACCATAAACCCAGTAAAATCTGTGCATAAAAAACAAAATACCTGAGTTTAAACCAATACTTGGCATTCTGTGGGGGTAAAGGAATACATTTTCACCTTGAATGATAGTGTTTATATTTTGTTCACACAGGAAAAAACAAAATAAAAACAAGCAACTCTTAGTGATTCTGTATATAGTTATAGTGGTCGTGGACCTTTAAATGTTCTCCATCATTTATGTTTTTTTAAAATCAGAATTTTGTAAACTTTACTAAATTCACACTGCTCTCCTGTCTGCAATGGCTGAGGACGTTGAAAGAACAGTTCTGTACTTTTCCATGACAGCCAGTGTCACCTCCTGGAAGGAATCATTCATAGATTACTTCTAAATTTTACTCCTAGAATAGCAGTGGTCACTTTAGACAAATGAAGTCATGCAAAGAGCTAGTATCAATTTCCCACCTATACCCACTTTCATCCAAGTCAGGAGGGGGTGATGTGGAACCTGGTGTGGGTCCAAGTCCTAAGTGAATTATTCCTAGTGTAGCCCCTTGAAATGGCAAATAAGTGGGTCACTTAGAAAACTTTTGAGTGAAACAAATTGGTCCTCTGTTATTTTTAGACTACTTATTCATAAAATCCAAGCTATATTAACTCTGGCCTCATGATGCACTGAATAATTTTCTAGTATAGAACCCCTAGGCTTATGGTTATCCAAGAGCTTCTTAAATCTATTTGAGGAAACATTTTATATAGTATACAAACCCTGTAGCCTAACAGTCCTGTCATGTTCATTGTACAGTTTACTGCTATAATTATTAATAGATTGTAAATTAGGGACATCTGGTCAATTATTAGAAACACAAAAATAAATCTTGAAATTGTTATGAGAGCCTAAAGTGATGACCACCATAAAGGCAGGCAGGAATATTTTATATTTGGTCCTTCATAGGTAAATAATTTAATGTCTGCCTAATATAACCAGTTACCTTTCTTAAAAATTTAATTCTTTGATCTCCATTTCCTTTTGTAGCAGCAATTTCCTATGTAAATTTCAGCAGCAGAAAAAGAATCAGGACCCTGTAATATAAAACGACTGTGTTTTTTGCTTTATAATGGATTTATGTAGATCATCATTCTCATTTCTGGTTTCTGTATAGTCTAGTCTAAAAGGCAAGGATAGTTCCCCCACCCCACGATATGGGCCATTTTATGGATGATATAATAAATGGACTCTAAAGGTAAATTGTTATTAATCAAAACCAGCTGGTCAGGCAGGCAAGGCAGCTTAGATACAGGGAGTTCTGTTTTGCTCTAGTGGAAAATGCCATTCTGACAAGGTCAGTGCTGGGAACTGGTGTCATCCAGAACCAGGCATGCAGCACCTGGGGGAGGCTGAGAAGGAGGCCCCTGCTCTGTCTGCTGTTGATCAGATGAGTGCTGGAAATGCAGGGCTTCAGCAACACCTAGAAGCCCAGATTTAGCAGTAGGTTTGGGGGCTCACATAATCTGTACTAATGATTGTTACTGTTAATCACATAATTACTAGTGTGTTTTTAGAGTATATTATGCTTTAAATAG
Source organism: Cacajao melanocephalus (assembly GCA_963573385.1). Classification (NCBI taxonomy): domain Eukaryota; kingdom Metazoa; phylum Chordata; class Mammalia; order Primates; family Pitheciidae; genus Cacajao; species Cacajao melanocephalus. Next base: position 53,782 of record CAUYLG010026658.1, read on the forward strand.
CATTTCCTAAGAAACTAAAGCATAGTGGTGTTTTTCACTGACCACAGCTGTCTTGGGGCAGTCTCTTGAGTGGTCAACATCTATGGCTGGTACAATGGGTCATTAAATCAAAATATGTCAATTACTGGTTTTCAAAGAGAGTCTTGATTACTGCATAATGTAACTTATATAAGGGTAACTGTATTGTTGCTGAGTGTGATTGCACAAAGAACTCACTGGGCACTGCTTTAACAAATGAAAGCAGGTCAGAGGGAAATGCGTCCTTTATAAATGGCTTCATCTATTCATTCAACTTAAGAAACCATTTCTTTTAGGCTGGTAATTTAAGGATAGCACTGCTGAGGACTAAGAATTTGTTTTTACCTGTATTGTTTCATCTGATTGTAAAAGTAATACATGCTGACTGAAAAAAATAAAATATTACACATATATATGTCTTACCGAGAATGAAATCTACTGAAATCCTACCCCTCAGTTCCACTGTCACCAGTTTGCCACGCATCTTTCAGATATTTTCCATGTAGAATACATACATACGCATTTCTGCAATTTGCTTTTCCCCTGTAGCATTTAAGGGGATATGTATCTTAGAAGGACATTTTCTGATATATCATGATAGAAATTAACTTTTCTATGTATCTGCTTTTAAAAATTACAGATGTGCCTGGAATGGGTTAAGATAGAAATATTTTCAGTGCCTATTTATCTCTGTAATATTCAAAATCCCTGAGAGACTATGGGTAGTTTGTTAGATAGCATTAGAAAGAATAACTGCAGTACTAAGCTTTTTGCTACAGAGTGGGCTTCCAGTGCACAAAGCATTACAATTATTTGGAGACAATCTGTAGCCTTGGAAACAGTATGGCAATAGTGACATCAGTAGCAATTATGTGTAATTTTTATCCCCAGTTTATCACCAAGGTAACCAGAACAGGTCTCCCTGCTTGAAATTTTAAGAATATTATAGTCTTATAGACAGCAAGGATGTAGGAAAGGGTTATATTCAGAATTCCTTCTACAATTCATTCTACTTCCCTTATAAAACAGCTCTTTAGAATTCAAATAGCACACATCTATTTTTGGCAACAGCTGCAAGTTTTTGAAGCTATTAAATATAATTCCAAATATTGTAGATACTAAAAAGGGTTCATTCTAGTGCATAAATTTTTTATCTTTTTACCGATACAGAATAGTTGTGCATATATTGAGGTACATGTGATATTTTGTTTTATGCGTAGAATGTCTGATGATCAAGTCAGGATATTTAGGATATCTGTCCTCATGTGCCTTATAATTTTATGTGTTGAGAATATTCGAGTCCTCATTTCTAGCTGTGTTGAAATGTACAATAACATTGTCACTAACTTTAGTAACCCTACTCTACTACCAAACATCAGAACTTATTCCTTTTACCTGTGTGTTTCTACTCATTAACCAACTTCTCTTTGTTATCTCGCTAACCCCTGCCACACATACATTGTTCTCAGCCTCTCGTAACTATCATTCTACTCTCTACCTTCATGAATTCAACTTTTTTAGTTCCCATATTTGAATGAGTACATGTGATATTTGTCTTTCAGTTCTGGCTTATTTTACTTAATGTAATGACCTTCAGTTACATCGTTGCTGCTGCAAATGACAGGATTTTGTTTTTTTATGGCAGAATAATATTCCATTGTGAATTCTGTTGTGTAAATATATCATATATTCTTCATTCATCTGTTGACAGACACTTAGGTTGATTTTATGTCTTTGCTATTGTGAATAATACTGCAATAAACATGGGCGTGCATGTATCCCTTTCATATATTGATTTCCTTTCCTTTGGATAAATACCCAGCAGTGGAATTGCTGGATTGTACTGTAGTTCTGTTTTTAGGTTTTCTGAGAAATCTCTTTACTATTTTCCCTAATGGCTGTTCTAATTTACATTCCCATCAATAGTGTATGAAAGTTCCCTTTTATCTGTGTCCTTGCCAGCGCATTTGTTATTTTTTGTCTTTTGATAATAGCTATTCTAATTGGGGTAACAGCATATCTTATTGTGGTTTTTGTTTTTGTTTTGTTTTTTCTTTTGGTTTTTTGGGTTTTTTTGAGATAGAGTTTTGCTCTTGTTGCCCAGGCTGGCGTGCAATGGCGCGATCTCGGCTCACTGCAACCTCTGCCTCCCGGGTTCAAGCAATTCTCCTGCCTCAGCTTCCCGAGTAGCTGGGACTACAGGAATGTGCCACCATGCCTGGCTAAGTTTGTATTTTTAGTAGAGATGGGTTTTCCCCGTGTTGATTAAGCTGGTCTCAAACTCCTGACCTCAGGTGATCTGCCTGCCTCTACCTCCCAAAGTGCTGGGATTATAGGCGTGAGCCACCGCGCCCAGCCTCATTGTGGTTTTGATTTGCATTCCCCTGATGATTAGTGCTGGTAAACATTTTTTCATATTACCTCTTGGTATGTCTTTCTGTGAGAAATGTCTCTCTTTATCCTTTGCCCACTTTAAGAAAAACTGTTAGGTTCAGGGGTACATGTGAAGATTTGTTCCATAGGTAAACTTGTGTCATGAGGGTTTGTTGTACAGATTATCTCGTCACCCAAGTATTAAGCCCACTACACAATCGTTATCTTTTCTTCTTCTCTCCCTCCTCCCACCCTTCACTCGCAAGTAGGCCCCAGTGTCTGTTGTTTTCTTCTTTGTGTTCATAAGTTCTCATCATTTAGTTCCCACTTATAAGTGAGAACATGCAGTATTTGGTTTCCTGTTCCTGCATTAGTTTGCTAAGGATAATCACCTCCAGTTTCATCCATGTTCTTGCAAAGGACATGATACCTTTCTTTCTTATGGCTGCATAGTATTCCATGATGTATATATACCACATTTTTTTAATCCAGTCTGCCATTGATGGGCATTTAGGTTGATTCCATGTCTTTGCTATTATGAATAGAGCTGCAGTGAACATTTGTATGCATACGTCTTTATGGTAGAATGATTTCTATTCCTCTGGATGTGTATCCATTAATGGATTGTTGGGTTGAATGGTAGTTTTGCTTTTAGCTATCTGAGGAATAACCATGCTGCTTTCCACAGTTGTTGAACTAATTTACACGCCTACCAACAGTGTATAAATATTTCCTTTTCTCCAAAACCTTGCCAGCATCTGTTATTTGACTTTTTAATAATAGCCATTCTGACTGGTGAGAGATAGTATCACACCGTGGTTTTGATTTGCGTTTCTCTAATGATCAGTGATGTTGAGCTTTTTTTCATATGATTGTTGACAGCACATATGTCTTATTTTGCAAAATGTCTGTTTATGTCCTTTGCCCACTTTTTAGTGGGATTGTTTTCCTCTTGTAAATTTGTTTAAGTTCCTTATTGATGCTGGATATTAGACCTTTGTTAAATGTGTAGTTTGCAAATATTTTCTCCCATTCTCTTGGTTGTGTTTACTCTGTTGATAGTTTCTTTTGCTCTGCAGAAGCTCTTAAGTTTAATTAGATCCCACTTGTCAATTTTTGCTTTTGTTGAAATTTTGTCATGAAATTTTTGGCTGTTCCTATGTCCAGGATGGTATTGCTAGGTTGTCTTCTGGGGTTTTTATAATTGGGTTTTACATCCAAGTCTGTTATCTATCTTGAGTTAATTTTTGTATATGGTGTAAGAAAGGGGTCCAGCTTCACTCTTCTGCATTTCGCTATTCAGTTATCCCACACCATTTATTAAATAGAGAATCTTTCCCCCATTGCTTGATTTTGTCAGCTTTGTCAAAGATCAAATGGTCATAGGTGTGTGGCCTTATATCTGGGTTCTCTATTCTGTTCCATTGGTCTATGTGCCTGTTTTTGTACCAGTACTATGCTGTTTTGGTTACTGTAGCCCTGTAGTATGGTTTAAAGTTGAGTAATATGATGCCTCCAGCTTCGTTATTTTTGCTTAGGATTGTCTTAGCTATCTCGGCTCTTTTTTGGTACCATATAAATTTTAAAATACTTTTTCCTAGTTCTGTGAAGAATGTTGTTTGTAGTTTGATAGTAATAGCATTGATTCTGTAAATTGCTTTGAGCAGTATGGCCATTTTTATCATATTGATTCTTTCTATGCATGAGCATGGGATATTTTTCCATTTGTTTGTGTCGTCTCTGATTTCTTTGAGCAGTGTTTTATAATTCTCATTGTAGAGATCTTTCAACTCCCTGGTTAACTGTATTCCTAGGTATTTCATTCTTTTTGTGGCAATAGTGAATGGGATTGCCTTTCTGTTTTGGCTGTCAGCTTGGCAGTTCTTGGAACTCTCCTCCCAAAAACAACAGAATATATATTATTCTCATTGTCACATGGCACGTACTTTAATATTGACCACATAATTGGACATAAAACAATCCTCAGCAAATGCAAAAGAACCAAAATCACACCAAACACATTCTTGGACCACAATGCAGTAAAAATAGAAGTCAAGACTAAGAAAATTGCTCAAAATCATGTTTATACTCCTGAATGACTTTTGGGTAAATAATGAAATAGAGGCAGAAATCAAGCTTTTTGAAACTAATGAGAACAAAGATGCAACATACCAGAGTTTCTGGGACACAGCCAAGGCATTGTTAAGAGAGAAATTCATAGCACTTAATGCCCACATCAAAAAGTTAAAAAGACCTCATGTTAACAACCTAACATCACAACTGAAATAATTAGAGAAGCAAGAACAAATCAGCCCCAAAGCTAGCAGAAGCTGAACTGAAGGAAGTTGAGACACATATACAAACACACACACACACACACATTCAAAAGATCAATGAATCCAGGAGTTGTTTTTTTGAAAATATTAATAAGATAGGTCACTAGCTAGACTAATGAAGAAAAGAGGGAAGATCCAAATAAACACAATTAGAAATGATGAAGGAATGTTACCACTGACCCTACAGAAATAAAAATAACCATCAGAAACTACTACAAATACCTCTATGCTCACTTTTTAATCGAATTTGTTGTTGTTGTTGTTGTTTGAGTTCCTTGTGTATTTTGGATATTAGTCCCTTGTCAGATAAATATTTTGCAAATATTTTCTCCCATTCAGCATGATGTATCTTTACTCTGCTGATTGTTTCCTTTGCCGTGCAGTTTTTAGTTTAATATCTTCCCATTTGTCTAATTTTGTACATTTTGCTTGTGCTTTGGGGGTCTTAGCCATAAAATCTTTGCCTAGATCACTGTCCTGGAGTGTTTCCCCTGTGTTTTCTTCTAGTAGTTTTATAGTTTGGGGTCTTAAGCTTAAGTCTTTCATCCATTTTAATTTGATTTTTGTGTATGTTGAGAGTTAAAGTTCTAGTTTCATTCTTCCACATATAGATATCCAATTTTCCCAGCACCACTTATTGAAAAGGTGACCTTTCTCCCTTCTCACTGAATGTTCTTAGCACCTTTGTCAAACATCAGTTGGCTGTAAATATGTGGTTTTATTTTGGGTTTGTCTTTATTCTGTTCCATTGGTCTACATGATTTTTTTATTTTTTTGTTGTTTGTTTTGAGATGGAGTCTCGCTGTTGCCCAGGCTGGAGTGCAGTGGCATAATCTTGGCTCACTGCAACCTCTGCCTCCGGGGTTCAAGTGATTCTCCTGCTTCAGCCTCCTGAATAGCTGGGACTACAGGTGCACACCATCACACACAGATAATTTTTTTGTGTTTTTTAGTAGAGACAGAGTTTCTCTACTAAATTGGCCGGGCTAGTCTTGAACTCCTGATCTTGTGATCTGCCTGCCTTGGCCTCCCAAAGTGCTGGGATTACAGGCATGAGCCACCACGCTCGGCCTTACATGGTTGTTTTTATACCAGTACCATGCTCTCTTTGTTACTATAGCCTTGTAGTATATTTTAAAGTCAGTTAGTATTATGTCCCCAGCTTTGTTCTTTTTACTTAGGATTCCTTTGGCTTTTCAGGATCTTTTTTGGTTTCATACAAATTTTAGGAGTTTTTTCCTAATTCTGTGAAAAATATCATTTATATTTTGATAAGGATACATTGAATCTCTAGATTACTTTGGCTAGCATGATCATTTTAATAACATTAATGCTTCCAATACCCAGGCCTTGGGTCGTGTGCTAGAGTGGGTGCAGTAGCAGTTCAGTGGGTGGGAAAAGCCTATTCTTTTTTTCTTTTTGAGATAGAGTCTCGCTCTGTCACCCAGTCTAGAGTGCAGTGGTGTGAACGCAGCTCACTGCAGCCTCTGCCTCCTGGATTCAAGTGATTCTCCTGCTTCAGCCTCTGAAGTAGTTGAGACTACAGGTGCATGCCACCACGCCCAGCTAATTTTTTTGTATTTTTAGTAGAGGTGGGGTTTCACTATGTTAGCCAGGATGGTCTCTATCTCCTGACCTTGTGATCTGCCCGCCTCAGCCTACCAAAGTACTGGGATTATAGGCATGAGCCACTGCGCCTGGCGGGAAAGCCTATTCTAAGAGTGCAAACAAGCACAGAGTTGCTGAGGGGTCAGGGTTGCTATCTGTGATAGCCACGCAGGCAGGCAGGTTTGAGGCCTGAGGAGTATGCACTTTGGCTTCACTTTCCCCAGCATGTAAGACACTGTGTGGGCTAGAGTTCTGGGGATTCCGTTTTTCCACTGAATCCAAGTGGCATTTCACCACTGCAGTTCTCTGGGTAGACACAGGGGGATGCCAGTGGTATGCTCCCAAGATGCAGAGATGCAGAGGCTGTTGTGCCCTGGGCTAGGATGCAGTTTGGTGGGGGCTGGGCTCTCAAAATTGTGCTGTGCTGCTGGTGCCTGGAACTTTAGGGGTGCGTGGGACCCAGTGTGAGCTCCCTGCCAGGAACTCTCTACTTCATTCTCAAGGCCTATGGGGATCAAGGGACTCTTTCGTGGCAAGAGTTATAGGAGCCTGAGATGAGAAGGCTCCCAGGGGATCCCAGCTGTGCTGTCGCCTTGCCTCAGGTGTTTCCTGTCACTTCTTTACTGAATTTAGCATGCTCTCTTAGATATTGTATTTAAAGTGTGACTATCTACTTGCTATTTTTGTTCTTCTTTTTGCAGGAGTTCAGTGTCCTGTACCTCTGGTCAGCCATCTTAAACCTCTCCCCTGTAATGCTTAAATTTTATGATGCTCTTCCCTGTTAGAATATCTCCTTTAACTTTGAACTGTGGTTATGGGACACACCTTTTTACAAATACAGGAGAAAGGAGACATATGGAAAGTCTTCTGGTCCTTTGTAAACCTCATACAGACTGGCTCATTCCTGAAACCAACTTCTGTAAAGCTACAAGCCACTAACAACAATAATAATTGTCTCCTCCTAGGTTGGAAGATTCTGGTCAGTTTGCTGTGTGGGTTAAATATAAGAAGGCTGGAGGTGGGCATTAGAACCTCTGGTTGAAATTGGCAGTTAAAGTGGCATATTATATTTGGATTCCTGGGTTATTCTTGATAAGTTTGGGTAAGTTGCATGCTGATTCTGAATGAGTGAATAAGTGAATGAGTGAATGCAGAGATGTATAGATGTACCTCATTATTGTGCAATATTGTAGCAGTACAGTGGCTTCTCAGTTTTCCAAGAATCCCTTTTGTTCCATAGCTGAGCAGCTCTTACGAATTCTTCACTCACATATGCTACTTCTAGTCCTTTCCGTAAGTGGAAATCCATGGAACAAATACCATAACAGTGACTACTCCATAGTTCTTTTCTGACCTAGGGTGGAAAACGTTTGTGCCATATGTCTATCCTTTTAAATCTGGGGGAAGAGCCTGAAGGAGAGGCACAGAGGAAATGCCTCTTATGATGGGATCAATGTAAATGTCCAAATGAGCACCCTATATGCACCAATACTTGTATAGGGCAGTGAATCAAACATGGACATTCAAGGGTTCCAGAGTCTGATAGGAAAGACAGTTATGTAAATATAATTATCAGTTAAACCACATGACATTCCCTGTATTCAAATATTTTGACCTACCAAAAGCAGCAATCTCTTATGATTCAGCTCAATACATGTCAGTATGATAACTAAGATAATAGAGGTGTGTGTACATCCAGTAGGAGTGCAGAGAGGGGAGAGGCAGGCAGAGTGAGGACTCTGAAATGAAAATTTTTTCAGGAGTTGAGGCCTATGAAGCATTTTGGTGAATGATGGGGAAAATAGGGAGAAGAGGAAAGAGGGCGAATGGAAACTTTGGAAAATAATAAAAGAATGTATTTCCTGAGGAGAGTGGCCTACATTGTTAAATTTGATTTTGTTTTTATGTTTAAATATTTAAAACATATCGAAAAGCTTAAAAAACAGTATGACTTCCCACATATTCAAAATAATTTTTGAGAAAAAGGAATTCATACATTTGCTTAAACTCCTTTTTCTTTATAGATGTCATAAAGGTAAAGCACCACTATCCTACCTGTCTCTCTCTTTTCCTACAGATGACAATCATGTTGACATTGGTGTGTATCTTATGCATTTTTAAAAACATTTATTGCATATGCATATACTCATAGAGTATGGTATGATTGTTTTAAAATGTTATATAAGCTGTCTCATACTCTACATACCCAATTGTATCTTGCTTTTGAGTTGCTAAACATCGTGTTTTGAAGATTTATCAATGTTGATGTGTACAGTTCTTGTTTATTCATTTTTACCTACTGCATAATATTCTGTGGTTGGACTATATCATGCTTTATTTTTTTTTATTTTTTTAATTTTTTTTTATTTTTTTGAAAGAAAGAAAAAGAGAGGAAAGAAAGTGAGAGTGAAAGAAAGAAAAAAAAGAATGTATGAGAGAAAGAAAGAGGAAGAGAAAGAGGGAGAGAGAACAGGATTCTTGTTCTATTGCCCAGGCTAGAATGCAGTCTAAAAACGGGTATTAAAAACCTCTTTTATGCCAATAATTGTGCCTAACAATGGAGACAGGAAGGAATAAGAGATGAAAATAACAAACAAGCAGCCAACCAATATTTTATTTAAAACTGTGAAATGCTATGCAATTGCTGAGGAGTGATTTACTTCCAATTATATGGTCACTTTTAA